>VUQR01031378.1:8007-36580 GCA_015108515.1 Hemichromis elongatus | reverse complement strand
GCCTCCATAACACCTCAGCAGTGCCACAGGCTGATTGCCTCCATGCCACGCCGCATTGAAGCAGTCATTTCTGCAAAAGGATTCCCGACCAAGTATTGAGTGCATAACTGAACATAATTATTTGAAGGTTGACTTTTTTTGTATTCAAAACACTTTTTTTTTATTGGTCGGATGTAATATGCTAATTTTTTGAGACAGGAATTTTGGGTTTTCATGAGCTGTATGCCAAAATCATCAATATTAAAACAATTTAAGGCTTGAACTACTTAAGTTGTGTGTAATGAATCTGAAATATATAGAAACTCTAATGTTTATCAGTACATTGCAGAAAATAATGAACTTTATCACAATATGCTAATTTTTTGAGAAGGACCTGTATATGCAGTTACAGTTATAGCATACTGATAAATGATGACCATGAGCCCAAAGCTCAGGCGTCTACTTCTAAACATGTTTTCTAGGCTTCACACAGATGTGCTGCGCTCATTGAGACTGTGGTCATCTCAGCACAGAAGCTCCACCTGATGCAAGACCTTCCTCTCCCTGCGGCACCTCCTCCTCCAGGGGCGTTCCCGGGGAAGCAGAGAGACACAATCTCTGTTTTGTGTCCCGGGTCTGCCCCGAAGCCCTCTCCCATTTAGACACACCCAAAACACCTCACCTAGGAGGCGTCCGGGAGGCATCCTCATCAGACGTGGAACCACCTCGGCTGGCTCCTTTCCAGTTTAAAGAAGCTTTGCGGATTGGGCAGCAGTCGATGGTGGAGGCTTTTCCAATCCCCAGCTACTTAAACTGGCTTTAGGAACACTGGATGTAATCTTAAAAATGCACCAATTACGTTGCAGTTTCTTGCTTTCAACATCACACAATGCTTGTCTCATCTAAAACCATCTCAGTCTTGTTGTTATGCTCAAAAGAATAATGTTTAGATTAACACCAGAGTTTGTAGAAGAAATTGTTTTATTTTATAAGTATTTAATAAATGGAGTATTTAATACCCTTAGCTCAAAATGAGAGCCCAGAGAGCATTAAAGCACCTTACAAAACCCAAACTCACATATGCTGTTTTCCACCTTATCAGGTGTAAGTGTAGACAGTAAAGCCTTGGCAACACCTAGACTATTCAACCCTGCTGGGGTTTGCAGAGGGCTGTAAAACGCCTGTCTGTCTGACTTTGTTTGACCGCTCAGCCCGAGCCGTCCCTCTGATTTACTCTTTTCTAATTTTGTCCATTCTGGTCACTGCCAGCCAAATCTTAACACCAGCTGGTCGTCCTCCTGTAGCTCATACAAACGTGTTCTAGTAGAGTCCAAGAATGAAATATATAGCCTGAAAGGAGCAACATTTAGTTGTGAGCAGAACTTCCACTACCGCTGGAAATATTTGGTCCTCACAAAGATAGATGACACGATGAATACACAAAACCACAGGTCAGTGTGACAGATGAGGGCAGCCTGCCTGCTGCTGTCAGCAGCAGGATTCACCCACAACTGCTGCTGTAATACTACACTGAACACACAACCGATTCAAATCTAATTTAGGGATTTTATCTTCTCCGTTCAAAGGAAACACTGTTGGGAAACTGGCTTATTCGTTGCATTATTGGAAAGTGATCAGTGCAGTTCTGCGCTGAATTTACAAACCTTCACTTATGTCTTCTTTACATTTATTGTAAATATTTTCGTAGCGTGCCCTCAAACGTCAATCACAGGCCCAGTTAGTTTTATCGCAGTAATTTCAGCTCTGCTGTGTACTCACTCGGCTGCTTTTGCACTTTAATTTCACAGAGATTACCTGTTGTTCAAAGAGTGAGGCTGGGTTATGGTATTATATATATGGATCAAGGTCATATTGTTATCGCACTGTTGCAACACACATACATCAGCTCTCAGGTGGTGTAAACGACAAAGGGTAAAACTCAGTCACTACTTTATTGCATGACTGTTTTTATTGCATGACTGTTTTTATTGCATGACTTTATGTGTTTACTTTAAGTGTGTTATATGGAGGCCTAACAAAATAAAGAAAAGATAAATAAATGAGAGTGTTAAATATATGTTAGGTCCATTCAGTCAGGCTACATGATTGGTTCTCCTACAGGAATCTGAAACTTATTAGACGAAGTGTCCGAGCAGCTCAGAACTGAAGCTGCATTCACTGATTCTGGAAAGCTGGCTGCTGCTTTTTTTTTCCCCATTCAAAACCTGTTTGAGGTGCAAGCTTTCACCAAAATCTGAAATATGCTAAACCTGCAGTGATCACTCCTCCATGGGCTGGTGCTCCTGCAGACAGCAGACTCAGCAATAAAAGAGCAGCTTTTCCACTTAACAGTGAAGTGTTGCAGACTTACTGTTAAACTAAAAATAATCCTGCCACGCTGTGAAGGGCAGGGAACCTTGACGTCACTTTAACACATAAACATTTATTTCGAGCAAATGAAAGGAAATCTACAGAAGTGAAAGCTCCTTTGCAGCCGACTCTGTGGTTTTTCTGTAAAACTGGAATGTGAGAGTCAGCAGCCCGTATGGGAACCTCTTTGTGACGTGTGCTTCAGAAGTGAATCACAGCTTCTGACATCCACAGAATTTCCTGTCAGCTCTCCGCTCTCCCTGAGCTAATGCTTCAGGTTCCTGCTCCTCAGTCAGCTCTAGTAACTTTAAACATTTGTGTTGTGACATTGAAATGAATTCAAAAAGCATCAATGGATCACTCAGCAATGTCAGTGGGGGACAGTATATTTACTTAAAAGCTGTATTTTAAACCTGCAGAAAGCCACATAAGCTACTTTCAGCTGCTCCCTTGTCACAAAAAGGAACCACACCAGGCAGTAATATAATATTTCTGTTCACACTGACTAAAAGTAATTCATTTTTAGATGTTTATGGTTAATGCACAGTAATAAGAACTGTTGTCTCGTAGGAAGACAGCTCCTGGTTCAAAACTGCAAGGCTGCTGAAGGCGCTCTGTGGGGGGTTTGCATGTTCTCCCACAGTGCAAAGACATGCATGGAGTTCTATTATTGGCCATAGGCTTGAATGATTGTCTGTCTCTTTGTGTGACCCATACGACTGACTGGCAATTCATTCAGTGTGTATCCCGCCCTCATATTTGATAAGCGATTAATAAAAAGGATATGAAACAAGGTGGATCTTTATGGTTTAAGTCCAGCAGCAAATGCTTTCCTTTCAGCACCATTAAAACTGTGTGACAGCTCTCCTCAGTCTGACCTCTTCTATCATGTGCAGGACCCATATTATAGCCTTTTGTTCTGTTGTGTATACAACGCAACAGTAGATACTAAAACCCCTTCAGTCAGTCACTTCACATTGTCACAGTTTCTGTGATCCGTGGTGTTAAAAGAAGGCTCAAAAACACAAATCGGACACATTCGCACAAAAGCATCTGCACCGATTGGTCGGGTTTACGGTCATGTGGCTTCAGGCCACTCGCAATCACTGAGAAAACATAGATGGCACCAAACCCGGACCTTAAACTGAATGCTGTTTAAGTGTTTAACCTTACTCCTCCATGCACTCTGGAACGAGTGGAAGCTGTGTGAGACCCTTTTTTATTTTTTTACTATTTTATTTGCCTTTTTATTTGTTTTAGGTTTCTGGTTTTGCTGCATAAGCAGAAGAAACATCTCATGAATTATTTTGACACATGAATCAAGTAGACAAAGACATTTTTAAGAATAAATAGAACCAAAGCTTTGAACTGAGCACCAACAGATGGGCAGCACATTCAACACATCTGTGAATAAAGTCAAACTATACCTCAGCTCTCGTCTCATCTGCACTACAGGCTCAAACTACCACAGTAGGAACACTAAGATCTAACAGTGAGTGTGTCTCACCCTCCAAACTTGAACTTGCTGTTCTCCCCGAGGAAGACCTCCTTGTGTTTCCTGCGGCTTGAACTGCGGCCGCCAGTCACCATGGCGACAAAGCTGGCTGCCGCCAGAGCCAGGCAGGTGAGTACGTCCACCTTCATTCTTCACAGGTTTCCCTGCCAAAGCAGACACAGCTCTAACATCCCGACCTCGCTCCTCCAGGTCTCGACCAGTCCCGCTGACTAACGCTGGTCAAACATCCCACAGCAGGTGGACGTTTCCTCATCCAGAGACCTCCAGGACGTTAGCAAGAGTTCCAAGCAGGGCAAATACATGAGGACGTTCCTGGAGTATTGTCTCACATGCATGTGTCTCTGCTGCGTAGATCTCGGCAGCTCCGAAGTTTCCAGCTGAACATCCCAGCTCAATGATCTCCAGGAATCTTCTGCCCTCCCTCCAATACATCCATCCACTGCTCTCCTCTCTCTCGCTTTCACTCTCTCTCTCTCTCCCCCAGTCTGTTTGTTTCTGCAGTTTTGTGGATCTCTCTATCCCTGATTAAAATCGATATGAATCTATTCCTCGCGGCGATAGAGGAATGACACTAATTCCACCCTAATCCTCTTATCTACAGCCACAGCAATCTTTCACTAACCTACAAACAGCCACACACATGCATACACACACACACACACTCATCAGTAATCAGGATTTTCTCAGTGGGACAATGAAAAAAGAAGCATGAGGTTAGCGCACACCTCCACTTTGTATAGGTAGAGTATTTGTGAGGGAAAATGAAGGTTTGGAAGCGGCACAAACAACAATAGCTCATCGAGCTCAGCCGCGGTTTAATCTGAGCTAGAGTGGAGGGAATTGTGTCTAATCCCGCTTTATCTACCGTCTTCCTCAGCTTACACCTCTGAAGGACATAATCCCGAACACACACAAATGCTAAGAAACGGTGCAGCGACACAGAATCGCACACAAACTGCATTTTTAGATGTTGTGTTTTTCCGGGTAATTTAAGCAACCTTTTGGAATTTCCTGCTTTGCATAGGAGTCGTCAAAGCTCAGGGATGTCAACATGACACATATCCTCTTACTGTTCCTGCAGGTCTGAAATACTAAAAAAGTGCAAACCCTAACATCACTAATAGTAACGGTCCTGTTCAATGCCATTTTTACAGCAACAGGTTTGTGTAGACAGCACAAAGTTAATGCTTCACTTCTTGCAACATTTGTTCTCCTTTGATTTAATTAGATCGATTAATTTTAATGAACTCGAGGTATTCTGAGGAACTAAACTGTGTCAGTATCAGGCTGTAACCTTCTGTACTGGAAAATGAGATAAAGGGTTAAAGTAAAATTAGAGTTTGTGCCTCATGAAGGCTGTTCTGTTATCTGGCTAAATCACCATGGTTACTCATCCTAAACACATAACCTGGCCAGAGCAGGCTGTGCAAAGAGTTAATTTAAAGTGAACTTAAATTTCACAGATCATTTTATTTACAGCATGTTTTAAGTTTGAGGCAATATGTTTTATATGTGCAAGTTGTGAAGCTGTAGTGTGCTAACATCATTTATGAAGCTTAGCTGTAGGGTTAAGCTTTTCAAACTGTGCATGCCAAGAATACCTGATCAGTCAATGACATAATTTCACTTTGATTTACAGTCAAACTAAAGTGAGGCTATGGGATGGTAACATTTATGATTCAAATGTATCCAGTTTAAAGTTTCAAAGCTCTAAGTGTCTAAATCGTGTTACGTTCCCCTAAAAGGGTCCAGGCGATTGGGGAAAGTAACAAAAAGTGCCTGGGTCGGAAAAAGGAGACAGAGAGGCAAACTGGTTAAATTAAAGAGTTTATTACAGTTTCTATTTATAACTCAACTAAAAGAGAAGGGCAAGCTGCTATCACCATTTAAAGAAACAAAACTCAAGATCTGTTCAGTAAACGGAAAAGTGGCGCCAGAGCTCACCTTTCTCTGCCTTTAAATAGCTTTAATTGCTGACGTGAGCCAGCTGTACAAAAGAAAGAGGCGGCACCTAAAGCAGGAGAGATGATAGGCCACACCCACACGGGCAATTTCAGGAGCAGGCCCCGCTAGGGCTGTAACAATCAACATTTTCTGTAGCATTAATCTCTTCTTGTATTTGCAACATGGTTGCATTTAACAGTTACATATTTGTTGTTATCACTATTTTTAGATTTACTTCACCTCTTTATCCCCATCTGATAACGTCTGTGACTGAAATAGGCGGTACTTGCAGGGACTGTATTTTGAGGAAGAGGAATCAGTTGAGGTGGACCTACTGCCGTTCCTTTTGTTACCAAGTGAGACTGTCAATAAATGTGACCTAATTATGTTGAACATCTACATCGGCTAGTATGGCTATTTTCTCACTTCATACCAACTCTATAAAGTTAGGGGCGTGGCCTCTTGTTGGACAATTATCCCGTCACAGGCAGCTCTAGCCGACAATCGTCTGCTAGGCTTTGTCCCTAAACCGTGTTTGTGTTGTTAGCGCTTTATGGGGCTTCCAAGAAATCCGTGCTCCAGTTTTTGGTGAATGAAATGTTAACAATCAATTAGTTTGGACTAATTTGCTCCGATATGTGACTGTATGTGTTGCACCTGTACAGTGTACGGGTGCTAGCCATGCTAGCACCACCATCTTGACCAAAACACCAACAAAAAAAAAAACCAACCCAGTGTGGTGGTGCCCAAAATGCTACAACCAGTGTGTGATGTCAGAGTTTTTACATACTGTATGGTTAGTGCATGTGTGTGGCCCTTTCAGCCGCTCCCTTATTTTCTGAGGCATTACCACCGCAGATGGATCCGCAAGTTTCATTTAGCACATATTTTGCAATCCTCCCATTTGGGACTGGAGGTCCGGTGGCTTGTGACCCCCCCTGAGGACGGGTTTCTGTCTCCATGTTTTGTAAATGAAAAATGTGTTAAAATTACATCATGGAGCTACAATCTATAATTAGTGCTTGTGATGAAGGATAACATGTTATCAAGTATATTCAAGAAAGACTGGAGGACAAGGGGTAAGAATGAAGATCAACTAACATCAGAATCAGAATTTATCCCCAAGGGGCTTTTAAGAGACAACGGAGCAGCATTAAAGATAAGGAAAGGGTTTTATGTTTGTGTTTATTTTTAGTTCCTAGGATGTTTCTGTTACTTTGCCTTCCCCGTGGTCCTTTAATCACTTTTCTCTCCATGTCTCAGTGTCTCGTCTGCCTCTTTGTGACTGTCTTGTGTTTCCTGTTTTACTTTGATGGTCCCGTGTCCTATGTCAGTGTATCTAGTTTTGCTCCCCCTTGTTTCTTTATGTCTAATTAGTCCCAGCTGTGTTTCCCTCCTGTTTCCCCCTTCCTTGTATATTTAAGCCCTGTGTTTTCCTTTGCCCTTTGGCACCTCCTGATGCGTAGTAAGTCTCCCCGTGTTTCTGGTTTTAGTTCCAGTTCCACATTGCTAGGTGCCAAGTGTTTTGTTCCTAGTTCTCATGCTCAGGGTTTGAGTTTGTTTTTCCTGAGTTTTGGTTTATGGAAGATTTCACCAGCAACAAAGGTGTCGCCTTAAGTTCACCTTTTTGTGTTTCCTCGTCTTTTTCTTGGTGCCCCTCTAATTAATGATTGTTTCCTGAAAAAAGGCAAGAGTGGAACTTAAAAAATGGATTACTAAAGTTTTTGTTAAATGCCCCACAATCAGGAAGAAACTGAGACTTGGATTCCTAGTCTTGATAAAAGACTTGTGGACGGGTGGAGGAGCTGAGGAACAAACCGCTGGCACTGTAATTACACTCTGATCTACCAGCTGAGCCACAAATACCTGAAAAGATTCAGTCAGCCATAGCTAATGACTTCCCGACAGACTCACCAATATTAAATAGAGGCGCAAAAGAAAATTCCATAATGTCAAGGATGTCATTCATGTGGCACTTTTCCCGTCCAAACGTATAAGTGAAAACAGGAAACACCCAGCCAATGGTGTTGTTGCACTGATGCATGGTAATGGAGTAAATACCTGCATGGGGGCGTTACCTAGAGTGGGGAGATGTGCCGCAAAGGACTTTGGAGTCATTACTTGTTTTATTTATACAATAACTATTATCTCATGATTCATATACTACTGTCGTCTTCCAAGAATCATCTGAATCTATTAATCATTTTTTCCCTCCAACATTTAAAGCTGGTTGTTCTTAGTGACTATTTGTAGAATAAAGAGCCATTTTATTCCTTACAATATGGTTTAGTCCTAAAATTATGCTTCTAACATCAATATCGGTAAACTAATTGGAATAATGTACCACTGAATGGAAACATATGATAAAACATAAAGATGGTGCTGGATTTGAAGAAGGGCCCGCTTTGTGACTTTCTCTGTGTATTTCCTGACATATTTAATTGTATTGACTAACAACGAACATGAGTGCAAGGACAGCCCCGGCTTTTTTGCTGAATCTGACCTCGTCTGAATCTTTTCTAATCTAATCCATCGCATTTAATTACATTAATCACCATTTCTATAAACGCTCTGGATGTTTTATTGACATCCAAAACTCACAATAAACAAGTTAACAGCAATTTAACCAGCGTTACCAGCTGGAATAATAAAATTAGCTGCATGTTTTGGAGAAGGACTTTTTTAAAGACGGGGACACATACATGCATTACGTATTACTTTACTGGGTAATTGCTGCCTGACTGCACTTGTTCAGACATTTCGTCTGTGTAACTGTTCACAATGCAGATTAAGGTTTCTTAACTATTTCAGTCATAAATAGCAGTAGAGATAAAGGACTATTTGAAAAGAACTTGATCACCACTTATTACCACTTACCTGCCTTTATCCCATGAAACAGGAGCCCTGTTCTACTGCAGAGGAGCTCGCTGTGCTGGCGTCGTTTCCAGGTGTGACTGTGAGTAAGAGTGTTACTGGAAAAGACAAGAGCACAAGTGTATCTGCAAGCAATACAACTTAAAAGTGAATTTGAAAGGGATTTATTTCCACCTCAGTTTTTTCATTCTTTGCACTCTGTTGTAGCTTAGCATGCTTCAGCATTCCTCTACGCGCTGCCACATCGTTGTTATTCCTCCGGCTTCATGCTGGTTTGTCTGCATCTCATTCGTACAGAACAGAAGGTGTGTGTGTAGGGAGTAGGGAGATCCCCTCTCTATGACATCATACAGAGCCACGAGCAGAAAAATCATTTTAAATGGAGCATTTACAGCCAACCAAAGATTTTTGGATGACGGGGATCACCTGTACATGCACTGAACCTATTATATGAAACTTTCATTTAAAATGAGCATTAAATGTAAATCCTGTGTCTCCATGATGCTCTGTTTGTGACTGGAGCCCAGGATTAGAAGCAAACAGCCACAGCTACACTGTAACTTCTCTGTGTGCGTTTGCCTCAGCAGGTGTCAGACGGTTGGACGTTTTGGCATACATCACATAGCCCACGGTATAGCACAGCTGCTAAAACAGCTCTGGACTCTGAAAACAAACCCCTCTGACATTTTGTGCCACAGCAGAAGCAGAGAAAATGCTGCCACGGTCTTGTGTGCCTTAGTGTGTGTGTTTGTTTGTGTGTGTTTGTGTGTGTTTGCCAATTACAACCAAACTCCACCCATATGGAGGGTGTGTGTCTGACGGTGCTGTGTGAAGGGTGAAAAGTGTGCCTCAGCGTGTGTGTGTGTCTGTGTGCAGCCTTTTCTCTAAATAACCTGTTGAGCCAGTCAAGCTAAAGCTCAGTCTCTGGAGGCAGGAGGCTCAGCTCAGCTCCTCCACCTCTTCCTCTTTCTGCTGGATTTCATCTGAACTGGAGCTGAGTCACTGTAAGTCACCGGGTTTGGTGTTTGGAGGTTTCCCTGCTTTCACTGCTTTCACACTGATTTATCACCACCTCTCTGATGGGCTTCACCTCTTTACAAAGTTGACTTTTTGGACTAATGCTAAGTTAAGGTTTACTGTTGATGCCTGGAAATTCCTGTGAGTACTTATTGCTTTATTTTTCTATCATTTATTGCACATATACAGATATTAGAACCACATCTGCCAAAGTTATTTTCACACAGTAAGGACCGTGTGACAACTCTGAAGCCTAAAGGAAGCTAAACTCTGGAGATTTCAGTGTCTGTGTGGAAAAAAAGACAATTTATATCATTTAAGAGCAGCTTTGAAACAAGACTATAAAAATATTTCCATTATCTTTATTCATAAAACTAATCAGCCAGTGCAAACGTACACAATGGCATCCTAGATGTGAGATAAGATATGAGCCACGTTGAAGCTGGGTAATGATGACAGATGAACTATAGTTAAATTCTATAAACATGATATTTGATTTTTTGATGTCTTGCCTTTTTCACACGTAGTTTGAAATTATGCACTTTTGTCTATTTCTATGTATTCTGTGTTTGTATTAGTAAAAGTGTAAAAAGTTTTATTTTAGAAGGTCAGATAACCGATGGTAGTTTACCTCCTGATTGATTTAGTTTGTCGGTTTGTTTGCAGGATTACTAAAAATGGTCGTGGCGAGATTTTCACACAAATTCCTACCAAAGGTCTCGGCTCTGCTCAGCTTGTGAAACCATTAGCAGTTTTCTTTACCTTTAAAAGATAAGGAAATATCAAACTGCAAAAAGAAAAACTGTCAGAGATGGCTTGTTGATCTAAAGAAGCTAGCCTGGATCCAGATGCCTCGCTGGCTACATGTGCTCACAATATGCATGGAGTCGTTTTGGAGAGTGTGCAATCTGCACTCTTTGATGAGCTCCAACTGTTTAGAAATTAACTCTCTCGTTACCGAGCCGCTTCGCTGCTTCTGCAGTGACTCCGTGTCTACAAATGCAATGAATCATCACCTCATCTGGTTCACAGTGAAGTAAATGGGTAGTGGGAGGCTTTAAATTGGCCTTTACCTTTTAATTTAAAATAATCGCCAGTTTTATTTTATGTTAGCCTTTGGACTCCTCTCTTTATTGGTCTGGTAGAAATCTTTTTTTGTAATATGAGAATGTGCACCAGCACAAACCTGCTGCCCTAATGCCAGTGCCCCATTAGACCCCCACCAATACATAACTGGTTATTCCTTTGCCCATCTTCATCGCCTCCACCAGCTTTTACGAGGCTAAGTTTAACTTAAGGTATAGTCACAGCCTGTTTAGTTTACTAGAGGATCATTAATATGGAATGAGCTGTGAGCTTTGTTGACGCAGCACATTTCACTGCTTGTTTATGTCACATTTCTTTTAGATAAGCTGCTGTGTGGAATTTATTTGCAAAGAAATGTGCTGAATAAATGTGCTGCTAAATATTGATTTATTGAAGAAAAGTGCAGAATCATGCTAAGTCTTGTTGAATCATGCACACGGCTGTAAGTAGACCTCTGATCCAGCGTGTGCAGGAAAATACATTCTTACCAAATGACACCTGTCAGAAAACAGGCGCTTTCCTTTGCAAGCCTCTACAAGCAAAGACAAACGTCAGTCAAGGCCCAAAGCATGCTTTCACACCTGGCGCTGCGCTTTTGGGAATGCATCCAAACGCTGTCCTTCGTCTTCAGCCAATAAGCAGTAAAGAAGCAATAAATATGAGGAAAATATCCTTCCTCTGTGGCGTTTAAACACTTAAAGGAGCGACTGTCTTCGTTGCTAATGCAGCAGCTCTCCAACAGTGGCACACGCCGATTCTTCATCAAAACACCAAACCTGAATTTCTTCCCTAAAAACATGTCCTGTCACGTTTTCCACTGTATATCTTTTTGTTTCCATGCTATCATGAATGCTTCTCTAATTATGCCTTTTCTCTTCCTTTTTCCTAGTATTTGTGTTACACCAAACCACCCAGAGAGATTCAAGGAAAAACCTGCTGGAAGGGAAAAAAAAAAACAAGAAACGAAGAGTGGCAAAATTTGGCTGAAATCACTCAGTGGAAGGATTTTGGACTGAAGGCCTGTCTGAATACTTCTCGCTGTGTCACCAGGCTGTGTGTGTGTGTGTGTTTGTCTGCTTCTGTTTTAAATGTGCGTAGCTGAAAGGAAATCATGTCAGCGATATACACCTGGGCTTATTTCCTCCTGTGGATCAGCTTCACCACACAGGACAAAACCCCAGGTAAGGCACAAACGCCTCTTTGTCTGTTACATTTCATCGGATCCACTCACAGGGTTTAAAGGACTGAAGGGTTTCTTTGCACAACCCGACACACAGATCCAGTTTGTTAAGAAAAAAAAAGAAAGGATGAATGAATGTATCTTACAGCTGCATGTTGCAAAATTTTTCTTCCTGTAAAATGAAACTCTTGGATTAGTCAGGCAGCAGATTCAAGTTTTTTACTCTCAGTTAAATTGTGACATCAGAGAACGGAAAAAATCATCCGGCCAGAGCAGGGAAAACAGTTTAAACAGCTCACAGCAACATTGCTGACTTGTGAGATCACCTTTGACTCTGTGACTTCAGTGCTGACATCTGCGAGGTTTGAATCTGGTCTGAATTTTGAAAAGAAACAGAAAATGATGCAGCTGAGATTTTAACAGCTAGCTGCATTTCTAAGAGGAAGGTGTTCACTTCCCAAAACTCAGTGTGGGCTAAACTGAACTTTACACAGAAGTCAAGTTGATTTGTCTTCCTCTTTGGAAGGAAGTGTAAGTAACAGTGAGCACAATTTGGTTTGGTTTGGTCGGTGCTATCAGCGCTCTGCTGGGATTGGCTGTTACTAGCTGAAGGACATCATCAGATCTGTCTTTATCAAAGTGCTGACGATGTGGATGCTTTTACCTTGATTTAAAAATATTGTATTGCCTCAGAGCTCAAAGTGTGATTTAAATACCTGTTTTGTTATATTATTTGGAGCTTTTATCTACTTCAAGCATCCAAAAGAAAAAAAAATACTTCTGCAGAATCATATCGCCACAAACATTTCAGAGGGCGAGGTCGGGGCCTGTGGCACACCCCTCACCAAATGTCCCAACTTTGTCTGTACTTGTAGTTTACATGATTTTCGGAGCATTTCTTAAAAACTTACCAACAACAATAAAGAGAAAACCTTATTTTTCCTCGTGCTACATTTTTACTGCACTTTATTTATCAGCTTTAGTTTCGAGTTTCGAGTTTTCAATTCTGGATTTCTTAATTCCAATTAAAGGTGTGGCTTTCGTGGAACAGGTAGGGCGTTTCCTGCCTCCCTCGCCGAACTGCCATGTTGACTGGGTAAGCAGGCAGCGAGGCTTTAGAGAGACACGTGTAAATGAAGCCAAGAGCTGCGGGCCTTAACTCAGCCATGATGATTTTGTTATTTTAAAAAAATACAGACAACACACTAGATGAGCTCTTCTGTCTCCAATCTGAGAATATGAATAGTGTTAACTGTGACATGGACTTTTAAAGCCTGACTCATTAGATTTAATAAGCAAGTCGAGGTGGAGGAGAACTCGGGCTAACTGTACTGCTAATATTTGTAATCTCATTTAATGTTTTAATCTGCTCACCTATCAGTTAATGTGCATAATTATATTGGGCTGAGTGTTTATTTCATTCAGTTAATGCATGTATGAAGTGCATTTTCACCCTTTGAAGATAACATATTTGCTTCACTGAAAACATTTCAACAAGGGCACAAAATGTCATTTCACTGTGTGACAGGAGCCGGCTTTGATATCACTGAGCATTCACGCTGGTAAACCAGCTGCCTGCTACATTGCAGAGGTGTGAGTCAGCAGTCTGAAGCCGTACGCTCCTGCTGCTGCTCCAGAAGTGGAAATTTACAGAAAAGGAAGAAGGAGCCAAGAGAGCGGCAGCATGAGCAAGCAGATTCTATCATAATACTGCCCGAGGTGGAGAGGATGACGAAAGAAACGCTCAAGGGCTAAAGCGACACTTAATCCTTCCAGTTATTCGTACGCTGCAGTGGCAGTAACTGTCGCACAAGTTGGCAAACACATGGATCTGAATTTGAGAAAAATCCCCCAAATAAACAAACAAATAATAATAATAATCTCCTGGCGCAAAGCCAGTGATCTGGTTCCAGGTTTGGCTCAGACGTGTCCCAACAGTCCCCTGACTGAAGCTGTCAGGGAGAATAAAGGCCAACTCTGAGCAGGATAATTAGGCAATCTGTACTACGCCCGAGGCCCACCCACTTCAACTTCCTCGAATTCAATCCCATCATTCACATGGCGTTTTTTACAAAGTGTGTACTGAATCCTACTGATGCAGTTCTTCCAGACAACTTTTCAATAAAGATTTTAGTTGCACTGCACAGACTGTATGTAAAAGATGAACATAGATTTGTGGTCTACACATTTTAAAGAGTGGACTGAGGCCACAGGTCTGAGTGAAAGGGTGTCGGCTAATGCTAGCTAGCTTGTTTAGCATCCGTGACTAAGGACTAGACTAGTCCAGCTCACTGACTCCAGAAAGTTAAAATGAAGCCTAACAGGCAGCTTCCTGTGGCATTCAATTTGCAGTCACAGTGGCCACACCCCTTACCTTAAGTCTTATTCAAATTCATCCAAATGAGCTGTATTAGCACTGAATTCAGTTTTTGTCAAAATGTACACGTGGACACAGCCTCAGTTTTCCTCCAACTATATGAAACAGGTTTACAGGCCAGATTCGGATCCAGATCCTGTTGTTAGCATTTATAGTAAAGTGTTTCTTTTCTATATATGTGTTTCTTTGCGTTTTTAGTTATTTATTTATTCTTAAAAGACCTTTAGTGGGTTTTTTTGGACATTGATATTTGTGTGAATTATTCACCTTATTGGCTTTGCATGACCACAGCCTGTTTAAAAGATATGGGCATACTATATGAGCATACTCTTGGGTACAGTAATGGAGTACTAAAACTGAAAGTAGACTGGAGTGCTTTTCTCAGAAATTAGGGAGGTGGACCGTTGGTGGTTCCAAAGGAGGAAATGGGTTGTTTTGGTTGTACGATAGGTGCAGGTAGTAGGAATCTGTCTTATGTCAGTTACACATCTGTAGAAGTGCACTTTCCTGCAGACTTTGGGAATAGATGATGGGAATTTATGGAAACACTCATTTGTTTTTCCTTTTTGTAATAAAAAGAAAGATACCTTTATATAAGCCTTATCTTTGTCAGATAAGGCCTACAACACAGCTCACATTAAACTGTTATCTCATTCTTTTCTTACAACCTTTGAAAGGTCTGATGTATAAGGTAATACAATTGTATTCAAAGAACCTCTTAATTCTCTTAAAGAGATTGTGATACAGTATCTCAGGAAAGAGTCACGGCCTTATTTAGGAGGGTTAAGTTACTCTATGATGCCCTTCGTATCATATTTGATTCATGAGTTTTTGAGACCTCTATCTCATCAACATAGTCAATACTTGACATAATTTCCAAATGTTAAAGACAAAACTCTTTTTTTTTTGTCTAAAATTAACATTGTTGTTAACAAAATGTTTCCAAAAATGCCCAATGTAATAAATGTGAAGCAAAAAATAAATAATAGATATATAATAAAAATATATCAGACAGAACATGAGATAGCAAAAAAATCTTTGGTGGATTTTGTTATAAGGTTTATTAAGCGTCTCAGTTTGTGTTGTTTTGGGTCCTATGGCGTAATGAGAGGCTGCTGGTCCTGATCCACACACTCTGGGCACACTCTGAATTATTGTGCCGAGCTTTTACCAGACTTTTTCAGTGGTACCTTGATAGTGGACAATTCCCCACAATTTGGAAGACATCCACAATCATACCTACTCTGAAAACAAAGAAACTCAAATGAACGCTGATCTCAGACCAGACCAGCTCATTACAATGTGCTTATCAGCCCAGTAAAAGTGTGGTTGGCGTTAACCTCTTTATATTAAACAAAATCTAAGTGCCTCATAAAACACAGTTCTCACGCAAGACTTCTGTTTGCTGATTTCTCTTCTGCTTTCAATAAGATTCAGCCTCATATTCTAAAGGAGAGCTTTCACTTTGAAACTTTCAGATCAGCTGATTTCTACTTTCTCACTGAAAGAGTCCAACAGGTCCCCAACAAATGTCCAGTAGGATTGTGCCGAGCTCCGGTTCGCCTCAGGGTTTTCTTCTGTCGTGCCTTGTTTATAGTATTCATGCCGACAGCTGCAGGACATCTTAAGAGAACAGATTTATAAAGTTTTCTGATGACACTGTGCTCTTGTCCTTGCTTCAGGGTCCTGTTGGTGAAGTGGTTAAATGACAACTATCTGGATTTACATGTGTCAAAAACAAAGGAAATGATTATTGCCTTCTGACTCTGTAACATTGAGTATAAAGCCAACATAATTCACTACATGGACGTCCAGATAGCGCAGTCTTATAAATGTCTCAGGCACAGTCTTTGACCATCAACTAAAGTTCGATGTGAACACAAAGTCCATCGTAAAACAGGGTCAACAGACAACATATTTGTTAAGGAGGCTGGACTCTTTTAATATAAGAACATTTTATGTAACTTTTATTGTGCATTTATTAAAAGGCTTGAAAACATTTTCTTTTATCTAGTAGTTCCATGTTTTTGTTACCTTATACCTCAGTGCAGAACAAACAGATACTTAATATCCTTCCTTCCCTCAGCTGTTAGATCAATTAACTCTGACAGGACTCATTTACATTAATCTTTCTGTGGTTGCTTATTTTTATTGTTTACTCGTACTTATAATGCATTCATTCACGTCTTTATTTACTCTTGCCTGCCTTGACAGGGAACAGTGTTTGTGATTGGCGGTTGTGTGAGTTTGACTGTGAGAGTAGGTCGTGTGGGTAAGCTGTAAGCAAATTGCCCTTTTTTAGTAATAAAGTTTATCTGCATCTGAGATAAACCCCACCCACTGTTACTTCCCATCAGGCTAATAAAAGGGCAGATATTAGCTGATAACAACATGATAATACTCTGTGGGAAAACATGATTAATTAATATCGCTGTATCAGTGGACGGGCTATGTAACATGACTAAAGGTTCTGCTCTTCTCAAATAGTCAGCGTCTTCTGTGGTTTTTCTGTGAATAAACGCAGCATGAGCAGCATCTAATGCCACATGCATTAATCCGCTGTAGAACATAGTCTGGGACAAATGCACTAAATCCTCCAGTTTCTGCACATATTATTAAAAGCAGCAGCCTTTAGTCTGTTTCAGGAGAGCAGGTTTTTAAAACTTTGGTTTATTAAAACTTTACGTGTCCAAATGAGAACAGACAACACGCTCGTGTTCTTGAGCTTTTTGTGGAGTTCACCGATGATCCGGTGGATCCACTCACGTTAACCCGGTGAATTGTTTGTGCTTCCAAAGACAGCTCAGGCATCATAAACGCTCTTCAGTGGAAAAGAACAAAGCCGAGACATTCAAGTTGTGACGAGTTACTAGCGCTGGCAGCACTAACAGTGTTGTTCTTATTTTTAATGTTGTTTCTGTATCAGAAACATCTTATCTCAGGAATCCCTTCAGTCAGACTTCCTGACTGTCTGTGGGTGTATGATAGGGGGCGCATGCAGGAACTAGAAAGAAGGCCGTTTTTTTTCCACATGTATTTCTCACGAATGCAGCTTGATTTCCTGTTTGATTCACCTCATGTGGTAAACATTACTGCTGTCTATTCATCGCTGTCCAGGGGAATAACCCACCTGCCTGCACTGGCTGGGTGCCATTACAGTGGAAATGAAGACATTCCTGTTACTCACACTTTGTGGTTTGAACAAGAGTAAGAACAAGATTTAGGTTTTATTTGAGGTCATGTGAACAGTTTAAACAGTGGTGTTAAAATAATATCTCACTGGTGAACAGCAGCTTTGTCGCTCTGGCGCTGTCACGAACACTGCTCGATGCTCCTCTTTGGTCTTTTATTTCCAAAGCTTGTCTGTTTTCCTCTCTCACTCTCTCACATCAACACCTGTGTACAATTTCACATTTTGGGATTTATTTTTTGGTTAAATCGCTTCCTCTCATCCTTTGACAAGTCATACTTGTCTTCCGTTGCAGTATGATGTGTATGCATGTGGGTTTTTGTCTTCGTGAAACACTTTATTGTCCTCTGTATGTAGGGCATTAATGCACGACAGAGTAAACTCTTACTCTGACGAGATGAACGAGTGAATCAAAGATGATGGAACTCATCCAGAGTGTGTTTTTATGAGAGTCTCTTGTAGTTCGGCTTGTTTGACCAGGTGAGAGTACAGAGAGCCAGGTTGTCGTTTACCTTGAATCTGAACCAACTAAACATCAACAGAATGAGACAGATATCTGAAAAGCAGCACCTTATTTGTGATACTTCTGAACTAGCGCAGAGCTTGCAAAGGGCGAGGGTAGCACAGTAGTTTTTTGTATAGGTATTGCTATTTAGAAAAGATACGAGAATAACGATCGCTGAGTGATGCTTGTGTGTGACTGTGTGCAGAACAAGTAGAATTTACATTGCAAATTTCTTGCAAACTACTTCAAACCCAATTCCCCTGAGCTCACCAGTTATTCAGCCGTAGCGTTTAACCGTCAGAATTAAGCACCACTCCCTGAAACCTGAACTACTGCTAGTCTAAGTTGAGAAACCTAAAGCAGGTTTGAGGGGTGTGAAATCAAAAAGATTAAGATGAATATCAACAATAAAATAAAAGATGGACATAAAGATAAGGACTCCTCTATTGTTGCTGCACGTAGGCATTGTACAATGAAACTGGAGCAGAGCTTATGTTTCAGCAGACCAGCATGCATACATTCATACATGCTTACACTCATCACGCATTCCCCAGAATAAAGAATAAACACATAACATACAGATCTGTTGCAGCAGTCTTTCAGTGTGAGGTAATATTGATTACTGTACCATGTCTTGCTAGTTTTTAAATAATGAGGGTCAACCAAAGGAGTCTACAAACATTTTGAGTTTTATTTTTATTTTGTCTGAATTTTGTGACTCGTTTGAGGAACAACTGCAAATTGCTGCTCCAAAAACACGGGGATAGAGTCTGTAAAAAGAGCTTCAACTAACTACATGCAGTGGTTGACATGGTTGTGTTGGAGTGTTGTTTGGTAACACCTGCATCATACTTGAGGAATGAATGTGTCATGTCCTGAGCAGCTTAACAATGATTGGACAACCACATTATTAGTATCACAGATGTCTCCCATGTGTTTCTCTTCAGCGGTATTTAAGTACAAAGTGTCTCTTTTATAACATGTTTGTTTGGATACAGAAATGAAAAAGTGCCGAACTTAATGTCAGATTTCCAGCCTGTTTGGTATTAAATGATGCGTTCTGCTCAAGGCTACTAGCATAATTCTTTCCTTTATTTTTATGTCATGGCTTCAGTGAGACAGGTGTGTCTCTCAACATGTCATTTCTTTAAAAAGGAAGATTACTGTGGTGAAAGTTTGTGTTTTTACTCAACCTGAGCTTTTCCAAAGCCCAACCAAGTTGTTTCTCGTGCCTAAGCCAAACCACCAATTCAGAACTAAATTAAAAGTGAGTGAAAACTAAACTAAACCATGGGATAAAAGAGACGCCAAGTACAAAATACATCCACACCTCACTCTCCTTTCTGTTAAAAGTAGAACTTATCTCACCAATTATCTCTCCTCCTCCCTGCTCCAATACGGAGCAGCTGAAAGAAGATCTCTTGGTGGCCAGTGTTGGATAAAGGCTCAGATGCCAAAAGAAAGCTTGTCTGTAGTGGTTGAAACGTGGTTATGTTACTGAGGTTTTTATGCTGAGTTTTTTGTGTGAAGGATTCATTTTAAAGATCCATTAAACGTGTCAGGAGACAAAGAATCAATTTAAAAAATGAATCTAAACTAAAAGTGTTTCATTATCATCTTTGGTGATTCTCCTACTGATAGGACTGGGAGTCGGGAGGTGGAGCACAGCATCCAGTGTAGTTATATACTATCTATGTGAGCAAATCTGAAAAGATGTGCTGATAGGTCATTAATGACTGTAGTAATAGTGTCTGAATGTGGTCTGTAGTGTACATTGTTAAAATATATGCTATAACATACCATATAAATTCAGGCCATGTTCCATAAGCAGGCACATAGTATTCATAAACTAGATAGACAAGGAAACAATCAAGCTGTAACTCAACTTGAGTTACTTCAGTTGCAGAGGATTACTAGTCTGACGACATGTATTTAACATGCTGGTTAATTCCCAAATTTTTCATGTTCTCATCTTGACTCTTCCTCTCCAGATGTGAATGTGATGTGCTCCTATTCGGAGGATTGTATGCTCCCCTGCAGCTTCCAGCCCGGCAGCAACGAGACCATCGAATGGTTCAGGCGAGACGAGGTGGTCTACAAGTATTTCAACCATCAGGAGTATTTCCATCCTGAACATCTCAGTGGACGCTTCCACATTTTTCCACCCCTGCTGTCTCGCGGCAATGCCACCCTGGTGCTGAAACGCAGCATTCTTAAGGACAGAGGCACGTACCGGTGTCACGTGAACAACTCACGGGGTGTACACAATGCAAAAGTCATCCTAAAGATAGAAGGTGAGTTTTGATGCAAATGATGTCACAACTACGTTTTAAGGTGTTGTTTCAAAATGCAGTTCTATGCAAAAGTCTTGATCCACCCCGTATGTTTTTCTAGTGTGTTTTAAACGAGTGAGACTTTCTTATCCTTTTTTTAGAGTGGTCTCTAGCAGTAGCTCCCCAGGCTTTCTGAAATATTTCCTTTGCACATCGGCTGCTTTTTTGTTTGTTTTCAGTAGCTTGTACCTGACCATTTTCAGAGGAATGTTTTGGTTTTTCTTTTTCTGAAGCAGTTTGGCAGGAATTAAAGCACCTTGAGGCAACTGTTGTTATGATTTGGAGCCTGGAGAACTATGCCTGAAATTACAAAAAACATTGCCCAAGAAAGTTCTGATGGTGTTTGTTAAATACTGACTTTCAGACTTCTAAGAATTTATGAATTTAAAAAACAAAAAACAAAACTGTTTTATTATATACTGTATTTCAAAGTCAAAGTTACAGATAAACAGGAATTTGAAGTTGCAGTGCTCCCACGGCTCTCAGTGTTGCACTTTTCATTTATATTTGCAGACATTACAATAAACCACTGCACTTATTTCCTATTTTGCTAATAAAATAATAAGAAGAAGCCAAAGAAGCCCATATTGATTATTGTAACTCTGTCCTCTCTGGCTTACCACACAAACTTCTCCATAAATTGAGCTGGTCCAAAACACAGCTGACCATGCCGTGGTACACACTACTCCTGTCCTTCAACAGCTTCACTGGCTTCTTGTGAAATATCAAATTAGTTTTAATATTCTCACTTTTAAGTTTCTCCACAATTTTGCACCTCCATAATCTCTCTCTGTTCTTCAGCACATCTCCAGCCCTTCCTTTACTCTGACCCCCGTTATCTCATTATGCCATCTGCTCATCTGAGCCACACCACATTAGTGACCTATCACGTTCTCCCCACCTTTAAAACCAGTCTTATTAAGTTATTATTATTATTATATGTGGCTCAAGACTTTTGGACAGTTGCCTGCAGAGTAAATTCTCTTATGAATACTCAGAATATTACAACAAATGTCACATATTCAACATTATTCTGGCATCTAGACCTTTATAATAAGTATGAATATAAGAAGAAAATCAGTCTTCTCCCTGTGTTTGGATATTGTGGTCAATGTTGTCTATATAAGTTTGATATCGGCTAAGTGGTTTGTGTGTGTGTGTGTGTGTGTGTGTGTGTGCGTGTGTAGCCCCAATCCAAGTCCTGTTCCTGGAGCAGTCCAGGATGAGTGGCTATGAGGAGATGAAGTGCTCCGTTAACAATGTCTTCCCTGCTCCTCGAGTAACCTGGGAGACTGAGCCCCCAACATTCGAGGCCCTCCGACCAGTCACACGCATACTGCCCAACAAGATGGGCCTGTACAGTGTGGACAGCCGTCTCAAGAAGCTGCAAGGACTGCCGGACATCATCTACATTTGCAAAGTCACCAGTCTCTACAGTGGACAGACCTGGACTGCGTCGATAAGACAGAGAGGTGATGATCCTTTACAGTTGTAAGAGTTAAGTGATGCCACTGTGTGGTAAAATATATTCCAGTACGCCACGTCTCTCTTATGATGGGTGCAGTTCCCACTGTGGACAGAGGAAAACATGTCACAATCTGTCCTTTCACTCATTTTTTCAGTTCAGGTATTTTTTTCCATGTGTGTTTTACTGATTTAAGTTAAAAAATTCCAGATTTCATGCTAATATTTATGGCCTGCAGTCATGCCTTCTGAAGACTCTCTGCATGTGGAGTCTTAGGATAGCATCTAGTGGAAGGTTTACATATTGCACTCAGTTGCTAAACTATCTACCAGTCCATCTCTAAGACAGTATGAGAGGGAAAATTTTATAAAGCTGAATTTTGTTTTTATAAAGGTCTCCCTCATTTTCTGGTTATTTTTATGTGGCGTCTGGACAAACATGCTCAGGACAAAGCACAAAATATATTTAAAGGTCCAAAAAACAAATTCAGTTCTTAAAAAAGAACATTTGGGTTAAAACATTTTTCTAATTGAATGCATGAACCACTACCGTGCCTTGTCTTCCTGTTTAAATCAGAATACAAAAATCAAATTAACTGAAATCCTAACAGCCATACCTATTAGACAGAAAATACACATAATACCAACTTCTAGTCATCGTTGAGGGCCCACTCACATAATAGAAGTAAAATAACATGTTCATTCATAGAGCATTAAAACATTAAATACACAATAAAATACATTAAAAATGCCATAAATGTCAAGGAACACCAATGGACTTCATTCTCTTGGGCCTGCAAAGTAATTCAGCCTTCAACTACACAGTCAGCCTGCAGAAATTGCACAAGGACTTAACTCCTTGCCAATGCACAGCTGATCTACTTGAAATATTCAAATGCATCTTAACCTTGAGCTACATAAAAGCACATTTTATAATATTTTTCCTAAAAGCATTTTCCAAAAGTTGCCCTCTTCCTTGGCCTCACTGAGAACAACAAAAGAACTTCCTGTTTTCTGTCCAGGTATTTGTAGTTTTTGTCCCCCTTCAGTTAATGTATACTGCAACCAGATACGTCGCTGAAAACATGTCATTGCCCACTTGTGGAAAAGAGAAACATCTTCACCCATTCTACATGTTAGCTTCTTTAGAGCCTGAAAAACACACACAGGCAGGTATTATAAGTACTGGAAAGAAAAAATAGGCTGCCACCAAGTAATTATCCTTGGTATTATTATTACTATTATAGAAATAGATGTTTGTTGTATTTTTCTAAATTTGTAGTTTTAATAAGAGTTTCCAGGCCTGTAACAGTACATATATATACCAGAGGTTTAAATAATGAGGTCAATGTACTTAAAAGTAACCTCTGTGAGACAGTTCAAAGGCTTTAGACAATTTCTTATCGTTTCAGCTCTGTAAGATATCATAGAGAGGGGAAGTCACTGATGTGGTGATCTCAGGTAGACATGTCACTGAGAGCACATAAGCCCCACCCATCTGCTTCAAACCTTCTGTGTGTAAGTGGCAGCCAATCATGAAAGGAGAGGAGCTAAAACAACAAGGATGAACTGAGGGGCTTACTCCAAGTCTCAGTATGAGATTTTCTTTTATAAAAAGGAGAAAATGTTAAAGTAGAATCATGTGCCCCAGTAGACTCGAGGAGTAAACAAAGTGTACAAACAACAACAAAGTACTTGTTTTCGTAGTGAACTAATTTGCGTCTCTCCTGTAGAAATAAGAAAATCTCCAGGGACAGACTTAACCATTCCCTGCGCCGTCCCCAGTTACATGAACAAACCCTCCCTCAAGTGGACTTTCTCTAAGGGCGAGGAAACTTCAACCGTCTTAACCTACGACAGCCGGTCCGAAAACAGCATCTCCTCAGCACCCTGGAAGAGCCACGTGGACCTGGACCCCTTCAAGATCTCATTTGGAGATAGCTCAATACGACTGATGGACCCCAAGATCTCCGAGCACACGGGCAGATACACGTGTCTGTTATCCATGCCGTACGGCACACACACTGAACGTAGTGACGTCATCATTGACAGCTCTGCTGGTAAGGTTACAAACACGGCAAATTATTCCAATTGGACACAGCAGTTCACCACAGCAAACATCTAGCACTGGGAAATGCCAAAGGTTAAGCACTGTGCTTTTCTTCACTGTCTTTTTTTAAACTCTCATGTCTGTGCAACCCTGCACTACATTATTTAGATTTATAAACAGCTAAAAACAGCTCATTACTCGATTTTAAAAAGAAGGGTTGACCATTTATCCATAATTTAAAATCTTACACTCTACTAGAGCGGCTTTGCAAGATTCATGATTTAAAAAAACATCCCTATTTACTTAATAATGGGCCTTGAGTCACGCCCTCTGTTCAAGTTAAGTCAAGAGACAAGCCTTTAGTACTTCCCCTTTTAGACCAACTTACTTTTAATTGGCTGCCCTTCAGAAACAAAGGAACAGAACAACATGTGGGCGGGGTTTCTGTGATCACAGAGCCACGACTGCCTGGATAGTAAGCATTAAGCGCAGACTTTGATTACGTGAACATACTCTCACCTCGTTATTTTAAATCCATGGTCATGTTTAATATGGAAAAAAACCCAAAATGCATATAACATACGCCCCTGAAGGCTGATTGTTTTGTATAATTATTTGTATTGTTGAAATTAATCTGCTTGCATTATTTTTTATTTTTTTCTATTATGCAGATCAGAGCAATGAAACAGGCCGTCCGTCTCATCTGTGGATTCTGGGCTTGGTGGTTGGACTACTGCTTTTGTCTCTGGCAGGGATTCTGGTCTACCAGAAGCTAAAAGGTAAAGATAGAAAAACAAGAGCTTTACTGCACGCAAACCTTGAAACATTTTAGTGATAACTAAATAGGATGGCTAAAGTGGAAGTTAGTTTGAAGAAATGGGGGTCTTTATATAAGATTTAAATGAAACAAATTAATATACATAAATAGATTAAGACAACCTGGACTATTTTTTTAAACCATTAATCAAACGAATCTCTGAGTTTTGATTGCAAATATTTAACTTTTTAATCTCAAAGAATTCACGTATTTCATGGAAATTTACCACGTCAGCCAATTGAACCACAACACACTTATTATATATTATATTATATTATATTACATTACATTACATTATATTATATTATATTATGTTACATTACATTACATTACATTATTATACTGACCAATTTGAGAAATCTGGGGGAAATGTTCCTCACTGGATATTTTCTCTTCACTCTGTGAACGCCAGAGATGGATGTGTGGGAAATTCCCAGTAGATCCCAGTTTGTGAAATCCTCAGACCAACCCATCTGTCACCAACAACTGCTCCACCTTCAAAGTCACTTAAATCACTTTCTCACCTCGTTCTGATGCTCAGCTTGAAGGAGCAGCTGTTCAGGTGTACCTAAAAAAGTGACCAGTGAGGTTATTTTTAACTTTTGGGATCAGCAGTAGTCATTATTTTTTTTGTCCACTGCAGTATTTTCACCTTTTTTAGGTTTTGGTGAAGTAAAATGTGCATATTTTATTTCATCTTTTGAACGTTGTAAATCCACCGCTGCAGATATCTGGCTCTGTGTTCTTCTTGTGGATTGTAGTTTTTTTTTTCCCCCAGTTTTTTTTTTTTTTAACTCTAGTTCACATCTTTCCTTGATCTTCATTGTTGTCAAGCTTAAGTTAAGTAGGCAAAGAGTATTTGACTATTTCCTTGATGTCTAAGTAAAGTGACAAGTGCAGAAGCAGACATTGTTGGCCTGTGTACTGGTGTCATAAACCGAAGCCATCGCTGGTTTATTTATTCAGTGTTTCTCACTCACTCATGTCTCTCCCTCTCTTCTGTCTGCAGGAAGAAACTCCAAGTCCAAAAAAGATCCAGAGGAGGCCACTGAACTGCGTTCAGCCAAAGGTTGGTACAAAGGTGACTTTTGTTGCCTACACTGGAGTAGAATGTTATTTTTGTCTTTATTTAAAGGCCACATTTTATCTAACCTCACGTCTGTTAAGCTAACAGGCTGTTAGATATACAGTACAGTAGCTTGATAATTACAGATCATCTTATTTGGGTAGGTAGACCGATTAAATTGCAGACCAAGTGCCCCATCCCCTTACCCATAATGTTTTTCTCCTGTTTCAGATTGAGACACCAACGAATGATCGGCCCTCCAGAGTGCCACAAAACAAACCTGAGGCCAGACTCTGATGAAATGCTAACACACTGTTACACACTGAAGAGAAACTAGGAGTTTCTTAGAGAGATTCCCTTTATTTTTCTATTTTTCTAAAAGCACAGGATACTTTTGTTTAGCAAGTCTTTGTGCTTCGACTTGGATGAACAGATACTTTGTAACATCTTCTTCAGAAGCCCATAGTTGCATCTAGACGGCGAGGAACTCTTGATGTTCTTACAGAAATGTTTATTTGTGGAGGTGCCTAAAAATGTCTTCTTCTCAACTAAAAACATTTACAGAAAACTCTTTTTTGGAGTGAGCCAGATAACTACTTTTTGTCCTAAAAACCAGGCTGTGAGCGGTGTTGACGATCACAATCCTTCCCCCCAAATGAGGCCCTGCTCTGGAGGATACTCAGGAATTGTTGTTGTTAATTATTATTTAGCACCGCTCACAGAAACAAACCAAGTGCCTGCTGCGTGTAGCTTTGAAAACTGGTCTCATCTCACACACCAGTTATCTAGATGGTGTTTGCACAGATACAGTCCCACATGCTTTCGCAATGAAGTAACAGCAGACTGCTAACCAAAGCTATTTTTAACTGACTATCAGGAGTCAGTTCAAAATAGCTCTGCCCCCGTTCTGCTGTTCATTATGGAGGAACGAAGATTAGAGAGACATATGTACCAGAAGACTCAAACATAGGTGAAAAGAAACCTGTCCTACTCTATCCTGCTGTCTTACATCACTGAACTTTAAAGGACTCTTTACAAGAAAAATGAATGTAAAAGTAATTCACTGATGTGACTGAAACTACGTGCTCACGTTTGAAAGCAGAGAGATTAATGTTAATCTGCCAGTGATGCTTAGTGTTCCACACTAAGAGTCACGTTTCATGAATTATACAAGAACTCTTTTTAAATGTGTCATAATATATTAAAGGTATGAAAAAAAGACTAATTACTGGACTCATTAAGTCTGCTGTTTTGTTTTACTTTAAGTTGGAGGGAGTTCAGGGGGGGACATCCAGGTAAGGAAAACCCAAAAACATTCACTCTGTTCATCTGGATGTAACGTTTCTCCCTCCATTTGGAGTTTGAAGTCTTATTTAATAGACGGCGTTTCTTTTGTAAATTATGTTTCATTTAAAGAAGATAATCCAGTGTTTTCTGAGGAGGGATTGTGCATTGTCCCTCCTCATTTATGGCATCTTGCTCTAAAAAGCCAAGTTGTCAAAACTTGGAGTTCAGGCTTTAAAATGACACATAACACACTAATAAGTGATGATTTTGTCAACCTTATCTGCATTTAGTGTAATGTGTTTGAGAACATTTTCATAGTTACAGTCACAATGATAGAAAAATCGCTTTCAATATTTTACATATTGTTACATACGAGGGAAATAATTACTGAATTTATCAGTTTGCTCACTTACAAATACATGAACAGTCTCTAATTTTATGGTTGCTTCATTTTAATGGAAAAGATTTTAAAAAAAAAAAAAACCACATTACATGAATTAATTTGCATGGCATTAAATTCGTTTTTGACCCCCAAGCAAAACATGACTTACTATTTATAGAGAAACCCTCGTTGGCAAGCACGGTAGTGTCACTTCTTGTAATTGGTCAATTTCAATTTATTTATCTAACACTCTTCACAGGATAAAAACCACAAGGGGCTTCACAGTAATATAAAACAGAAATACATTAAAAAAAACTCACCACAATCAAACACAGAACGAATCTAATTAAAAGCCAGTCTCAATAAATGAGTCTTAAGCTGCTTTTTAAAAGAATAAATACAGTCAAGGCAACGTAATGATTGAGGGAGAGCATTCCACAACCTGGGGGCCACCGCTCTAAAAGATCTATCTCCTCTGGTCTTAAAACGGGTTCGAGGGACTACCAGCAGCCTTTGATTAGGTGATCTGAGGCTGCGAGAGGGAGCGTGGGGTTCTAAAAGGTCAGAAATGTGCAGGGACATCAAAATTCAAGGCTTTAAAAGTCAGTACCAAGGTCATCAGGTTTGCACACATGTTAGGATAAATTAAAAAAACAAAACAAACAATTATCTGAATCTTAAAATCAAAGTTTTCATCTGATCTAAAATGTATAGAAATCCATTATATCATGTAGTAAATATTAAGTCTAATATATATCCTAGTAAGCTACAGTACTTTTTCCTTTGTGAGGGTGCCATCTGTGCAGTCTGCAAATCTGCTGAAGAAAGATGTTGAATCTATTTAATTAGAAGAAAAGTAATTGGTTTCTGTGCATTTGTTTTGTGTACTTATTTTTTTGCTGGGAATTGGCAACCCTATTAGTTAGGTTGTTTAATATTTCCACTAAATACTGTCTAGAATACCAGAACAGGGAGGATGCCGTGGGTTTAAGTTTCTTAGATTGATACATATATACCTAAAAGACAATGTACATCACTGTTACAACAATCCCCGGAGCTTGAATAAAGTACACCGGTGAGGTTAAGGTCTTTTTTACAGCAAAGACCTTATTGCAGTAAATGTTTATTAGAGAAAA
>VUQR01031377.1:0-13006 GCA_015108515.1 Hemichromis elongatus | reverse complement strand
ACAATTTTTTTTGCAAAGCTGAACAAATCTACCAATCACGGTGAAGTATTGGTAGCTCTTGGGGGCGGAACATCGGCCGGGCTTGATGCAAGCAAACATGTCTGAGTGAAAGTTACAGCAGCGTTGCCCTGGAGTATTTTCCTCCTGCCTCTTGACAACTAGACTGTTTCATCTTGTCACCGTTCAGTATTTCACTTATACTTCATTATGTTAACTTTACTCTTTGGGAAAGACAATGCAAGTATCTATTATTTAGAAATAAGGTTGTTTGTAGCCACATTTTAAATGTTTAAAATATGAAGGAAATTATTTTTCGCGTACACACACACACACTCGAATTGTTACATTATTTGTACAATGTTGCACCTCAAGCTTACCAAGAGGTTTCCATAGATACAGCGAGCACCCCAGTGTCTTATATGGTGTTAAAATAAGATTGCACAGTAGTTTCTAAAAACAGTACTGCTATCACACAGTACAAATACATTAAAAAAAATCTCAAATTGCTGAAGTGTTTGCACAGATGTATTTAGCTGAAATAGGGAAATGCTGAGCAGCATTCTTTATTTTATTTTGGGCCTTTTACTCCATTTAATCTGACTCAGGGATTTTAATATGAGACCAATTACCATTTTAATACAGTGAACAGCAATACAGTGAACTATTTGTGGGTTACTTTGTTAAAGTCATATAAAAAACAAAAAAAAGGACAAACACTCAAGAACCCCAGTGATATGCTTTACTGGTATGTAAAGTCCTCAAGGAATATTTTTCAATCATTCAATTATTCAATCAATGAAATGAAACAGATATCAGAGTGAGATCATAACAGAGTGTGATATGATAATAATTTTATGAAAGCCAGTCTGTAAAGTTCAGTGTTATGCTGATATAAATCTGGAAATCCTGTTGCAAAAGAAAGGAAGAAATAGAAAAAAGTGAGGAACAGAAACTTCGAATTAAAACCTCAGCACAGATCAGTGTGGACAGAAGAGTGAACAACAGTAAGACAAAAAGAGGTAAAAATGATTTTAAAACTGAATATGAACAATACTTTGTTATATTATTTAATTTTTTTATATTATTTGATTTATATTATGTGTTATATATCTCACTGCTGTAATAACTGTGAATTATCTGTATAAAACACAATGCAACAGATAATATAAAACTGTCCTGTTAAGTCCTTAACTATAAAAAAAAAAAACTAGGTCTTTGGAGCAGCCATAGTCCTTGTAGAAGTATGTACACATCATAATTACAACATAAATAAGCATGTGACATGAGATGTGTTACGGTAGCTGGAGACTTTACTTTGATGTAATTTCTGAATGTTTATTTTTAGGTGTAATTGAACTTGTCCAGTAGAGGAAGAGACTGAACGTGTCGAGCACTGAATGTCAAGGATGTCTGTTCTCATCTTGGCAGCTCTGCTTTTCAGTAGCAGTGCTGACAAAAGTTTGTATCTTCTCCTAATTAACCTCCTAATATACCTGATATTGAATAATCTTTTAACATTTGCATATAAAACTGTTTCATAAAATGTATCCAGATTATAAATATCTATTATCACCCAGAATTTATCATAATTTAGTATTACTACTGACTGTTGAGTAGTGTGTAATAAATAAACCTTTTATAAACAGCATATTTTTTTGAGCTAAGAAACTGTAAAATTCTTATTGTTGTATAAACTGCAGCACAAACAAACAGCATTTGTAAAACAGGAAAAGCCATTGCAGTATCTGGGATCAGACAACATCTTTTACTGTTTAAAACTAAAAACTGTCTATTTTTTTGTTTGTTTGTTTGTTTTTCCTTTGCATTAACAGGTTCCTCAGCCTGGGGAGAACAACTCTGTGTCAGTGGATACTGTGTCACACTAAACGAGGGTGAAGTAACAGTTGAGGCTGGACTCTGTGTCGTGATCCCGTGTTCTTTCAGTACTGGTGATGGCTTTATACCTAAACATATAGCTTGGTATAAATGTGAAGCATCTGAACCAAGATGTGGTAATCCTATCATGATATTTCACACAAACAACAGCAGTAAAGTTAAGTCTGAGTTTAAAGGACGAGTATCCTTTTTGGAGCCTGATCTGAGCCAGAACAACTGCAGCATCTTCATTAATAAGCTAAAACAATCTGATTCTGGATCATATCACCTCAGAGTTATTGGTGAACTGAATGGAAAACCTGATGGATTTTCTTACTCTCCTAGAGCAACTGTTTATGTAAAAGGTATAAAACTGTAGACTTAAATACAAACATAGTTAAACACCCAAAATTTTTAACCAAAAACCAAAAATGAATTGTTTTCCCATCAGGTCTTAATCAGAAGCCCACAGTAATGATTCCCACTCTGACAGAGGGACAGCAGGCCACACTGACCTGCACTGCTCCTGCTTTCTGCTCTGGATCTGTTCCTGAAATCACCTGGACATGGAGAGGAGCAGGGGGGGCTGAATCTTACACTACAGGAAACAGCACTGATTTCAGACATGTCTCAACTTTGACCTTTACCCCATCAGCTGAACACCACAAAACAAATGTCACCTGTAAGATCAGTTTTACAGGTGAAACAAAAACAGAAGAGACTTCAACCTTGAATGTGAACTGTGAGTACTTTGCTATAAACATAAAATGTTGTAACCCTTGTTGAATTGTATAAATTTTTTTTGCACAAATGTAAGGAAGTTGTTTTTTTGTCTTTTTGACTCATAGACATGAAGGAAGTAAAAATAACTGGTGTTACAAGAGTGAAGGAGCATGAATCACTGAATATGACCTGCAGTGCTGAAAGTTTCCCTCTATCTCTGATTAGGTGGTCTAGACTTAGTTCAGACACAAACCTGCACAGTGATTCTGGATCAGCAACATTAATCATCCTAAATGCAACAGTAAAACATGCTGGACATTATGTTTGCACTGCTGAATATATGAACAATACCCTGAAGGAGAACGTCACTGTAAGGGTGATGTGTAAGTTTACAACTTTGTGCTTTTAAAGAAAAAAATACATAACTCTTTTTTTAAGACTGTCTTCTGAAAGAGAGACAGCACTGCTTGACATACAGAACATTCCTTACAAATAAATGTAGTCATGGAAATTGAAACATTATAAACATTGTTTGTATATTTTAGATAAAAACCTCCAGTGAGATTCTACAATAATCAAATTGTCCTTTAAGTGATGATTAATAGAAAAAAAATGTGCACAAGTTAAAGAAACAGCATTTTATTGTTAAGATTAGCATCTACAATTTAATGCAGAAGATAATTGCATATTTTTGTGGTAAATGATTATATGTTAATGTCTCCTTCCTTAAATAATCCAATTAAATGTGCTGCACAGATTACAGGAGACCTCAGATCACTGGGAAAACGGTCGTTAAAGAGGGAGATGTTCTGAATCTAACCTGCAGCGTTGAAAGTTTTCCTCCAGCTCTTATTGTTTGGAAAACATTGATTTCCAATATAAATCCTTACAATGGAACTAACCCTGATCTGTGTAATGACACTGGATCAGCTACACTTGCCATTCCAAATGTGACAGCACAGCATTCTGGACAGTACATCTGTACGGCAAAACATCTGGATACAACCGCAACTTCTTATGTCAGTGTAACTGTGACTTGTAAGTAGACAGTACAAACCTTCTATTGAAGTTTAAAATTGCACATATTGTATAAACATTATAGTTAGCTAAAAACAATGATCTTTACTGTAAGTAATCCTTTTTTAAATGTCATGACATAAAGATAAAGGTGGGTACGAAAATAGAAATACATTTAAAAAAAATAAAATAATATAAATGATATGTAAGTTATCAGGCCACAATGCACTGCCAGAGGAGCTACTGTACAAATTCAATTTGACATTGTTTCTCAGAAAGGCTACTGGAGCAGTTTTTCGAAAAGACTTTCCCTCTTTTTGTGTTTTGATGATGATGACGGGGATGGTGGAAAGTAAACTTAAACCATACTAACAACACTGCATCAGTGAGGCAAAAACAAACCCAAAACATGCAGGCCAAAATGCCCCCTAAATGTAAAAAGTATTGTATGCAATCACTGTCTGGTTTTTGTCATCTTTCCTTATCTTAAATAAATTAATGAAATGTGCTGCACAGATTCAAGGCAACCTCTGATCATTGGGAATAGAACGGTTAAAGAGGGAGAGGTTCTGAGTTTGACCTGCAGTGTTGAAAGTATCCCTCCAGCTCTTATTGTGTGGAATAAACCTAGCTCCAACACAAACCTTCACTTTGGATCTTACACTGATCTGTACAATGAAACTGGATCAGCTACACTTGTCATCCAGAATGGGACAGCAGAAGATTCTGGACAGTACATCTGTACAGCAAAACATCTGGACACAACTCTAACTTCTTATGCCAATGTGACTGTGACTTGTAAGTAGACAGCACTAATCTTCCACTATAACTGTATATAATGGAAAGGTAGCCATACTTTTGTTTAAAGGTATAATAAAGTGTCCCAAAGTTTAGAGTGTGATTTGTCTTTAACTTTTGAATTGTTCAAAGAGAAAAAGAAGTGAGTTGATAAATTGAAACAAGGATAAAATAGATTATCTTATTATGATCCTTCATCAATACAAAATGTCATATCATCAAAAGTCCACATTAATTGAAACATTTCATAAAATCTTTAGACCAAATTGTCACTACCTTACCAGCATATATAAGTACTATACACCACCCCAAGGAAAATTGTTATTGATTGATTTCCACTGTATTAAAAATGTATTATAATTGAATTAATGTTAATTTAATTTTGGATAAGATATCATTACTATTATTCACAAGGATATTCCTTCTTTTAGTGTTTTGATGTGAATAATACTGAGCACTTTGAGGAACAAGTAAACTTAAACAATGCCAATAAAAATGTCTTCCCTATTATATTAGAGAAGGATGAGACCTTATTTAATCCATAGATATTCCTGCTTACTGTGTTTAATGATGGTAATGGGAGCATTATGACGAACAAGGAAACTAAGGCTACATTAACACTGCAGGCGAAAGCACATTAAATCTGACTTTATGACCCTATGCGACCCATGTCCAATCATGGTATGATAGTGTGAACAGCACAAATCTGATATTTTCAAATCCAACCTAGGTCACTTTTGTATAAGGTACTGAATCTGATACATATCTGACGTTTTAGAAAGCGACTGCTGTTTGAACGGTCGTGTCGCATTAAATCCGTCTTTTACGTCACTGACACAAGACAGACGCCAATTATCAGCGCCGGAGGAGACAAACGAGAGAGCATGGTGGCAGAAACTGGAGACGGAGCGAGTCAATGGACAGAAACTGAAGTTTTGGACTTGACTAACATACAGGGAGACAATTCTATTCAACCGGGCTGTGTTCCTCATTTTTACTTCCGTAAACAGAGCGCGTTGTGTGTGACGTCTTCTTTTGCACATGCAGGTCGCTTTGAGGGCCATGAACCGTTCACACTAGAGCACGTTTGCTGTCACATTTTTATTTGTAGTGTGAACAACCAGACTAAAAATATTGGATTTGATCAAAAAATCGTAATTGAGCTAAGACCTGCAGTGTGAACGTAGCCTTAGGCTACGTTCACACTGCACACTAGTCCGGATAGATCGGAAGACGGAGTGTTTGCCTGAAAACGATCCGCGTCCACACTATCGTTTTGAGTCGTTCTTCACACAGTTGCGCGTGCACATTAAAACAGCCAAATATAATGACGTTGCAGTACCGCGCATGCGTGAAACGTTAGACGAGACAACCTGCGTCATTTCCATGTATTGTTTATTTACTTTCCAGCTCTTTAGAACGACCGGCAAAATGGCGAGGCAAAGCACCGAATGTGTCAAATGGAATGATAATGAGGTGGAGTTGTTGCTCCGAGTCACAAATGAGTACATATTAATCTTCAACACGGCCACCACTCGGTTAAAGTGGTCACATGACTGCATCATATGACAAACATACGTCATCATTTTTAAAAGTCCCCGTTTTTGGCCATCCACACTGCGCCAAAACGCTGCGTTTACGAATGTATGCATTTTCGAGAGCATTTCCAAAAATGCTCCATTTTCCCTCTGTCTCAGTGTGGACGGGAGGCCAAAACGGAGACAAAACGATGCGTTTTCAAACGAAAAAGCATCAGTGTGGACGTAGCCTTAGTCATTCATAATTTTTAAAGGTTATATTCAAGTATTCTTTTTCTTCCTCCACATTGTAAATAACTGAATGCTGTTCCACAGATAAAAGAAGGCCGCTGATAACTGGGAATACAATTCTTAATGAGGGAAGTGTTCTGAATTTGACCTGCAGTGTTGAAAGTATGCCTCCAACTCTGATTGTGTGGAAAAAAGTTAGTTACATTGCAAATCTTCAGAGTGGAATTCACACTAATCAGCACAATGACACTGGATCAGCAACACTTTTCATCCCAAACGTGACAGCAGAAGATTCTGGACAGTACATCTGTATTGCAAACCATCTGGATACAAGTGTAACTGTAAATGTCAGTGTCACTGTGACTTGTGAGTAGACAGTGCTAATCTTAAATCAAATTCATATCAAACTCACACTTTACTTTGTTTTATGATCGGGCATTTGTTTTTACAGGGCTGTCGGATATTCAAAGTGGTTCAGGATGTGTGCTTCAGTCACAGGTCTTGACCTGTGTGTGTATCATTGGAGGGTTTCCTTTACCTACCATCCAGTGGCTGCCCCTCAAGAACAACACTGAGTACTCTGTCATTACTGCTGTTTCGAATGACACAGTCAACAGCACTGTCAGCCTAAATGTCGAAAAGCTTGGCAACATCACTCTTGAGTGCGTCAGCAACAACGGACATGAAGAAGCTAAAGAAAAATTCACAATTCACAACAACTCTAAAAAACACGGTATGTGTGTTTCAAGCAAACACTTTTTGATCACTACATTGAGTTTTTTAGTAACACATTTTTTAATGTGACCTAAAGATTGTTAGATCACATTGGTAATTGTTTATTAAATTAGAAATCCTTTTACATGTGCAAAATAAAATAAAGAAAAAATATGTGTTTTTTTCATGCTGTTCCTTTGAGTGCAGACCAACTATTAGATTTAAGCAAGAGATACCTAAAAGTCATCATTGCCTTTTTGATTGGGACACTTCTTACAGTGGTTGTTTGCTGTTTGGCCAAAAAGTACTACAGGTACAGCATGTACTTTTGTAATTATTTTAATTTTTTTTCTGTAAGTAAAGTTGGACATAAATTTGCTTCTTAAAAATTATAATTCTCAGAAAAAAACAGAAGAGCACTGGAAACTTTCATGAGACTTTGGAGATGGACAGACGTCAAGATGATCCACAGGTATTAATGTTCAACTGGCATTTGTTTTGCTATAACTGTTTTTGCTTACATGTCTGCTGAAATGGACATATTTACACCTTATGAATTAATATTTTGTAATGGTTCGTGTTCTTTGTACTACTAAAAGTCTGCAAAGTTACAAAGAAAAAGCTTTTGAAATTAAAAATAATAAAACCAGTTTGAAACCAGTAAAAGTTTGAAAAAAAAGTACTGCCTGTGGATTATTGTGCAGCTTTAAGTTAGCAATTTTTTTAAGCATTTAAAGGAGTTTCTTTCAAACTGTAAAACAGCTTTTACAGTTTAAAAGAAAATGGGTCAGTTTCATACCACAATTAACTGATTTCTTTTACATAGCCATCATTTGTCTGTCAACCAAGCTAGGTCAAATTTAGAAAGGTAATTTGTGCTTAATTTCACTAATAGATAAACTGGCTGAAAACAAATGCAGTAAAAAAGAAATAGCTGCTCATAAGTTATTTTGTCAGTGTTGAAGCCGGAAATTTTTTTGTTTTTTTTACAGAATGTGTTGTGATTCTGTTTGAAATGTGTCAACTCTAATGTTTTGTTACCCATACTCTTAGAGTTAAGACTACATATACAGTACAATCACCATTGTGTGTGAACCAAATAAGTTCACTAATCATAGCAGACTGGACTTCCAGACTAAGCAGGAAAATAGATACTTTGTAACATTGAAACCTAAAACCTGTTATTCTGGTGAACCAAAATCTAATCATGAACCGATAAATTCATCTTTAACAGCCTTGATCAAAAACAAAACAAATACAAGTACTGCAAAGTATGACAGCTAAGTTACAATAAATTAAAGTTAAACTATTTTAATTGTAAAAGAAAGTAAATATACTAAATCGAAATGAACGACTAATATTATTTACTTTCTATCTAACAGGTATATAATGGTTCACAATTAGAAGAAAATCAGACTCTCAACTCAAACAGTGGACCAAAAGAAGTGGAGTGTGCTGATACTGATTTATCCTGTTGAAAAGGAATAGTACCAGGGAAGCATCAAGGAGGAAAGCAGTAGATGATGCTCAAATTAAGAAAATAGTAAAAGAAAAAGAGGGAGATGATGGTGGAGAAGAAGGAGGAGGTGGTGGTGGTGCTGGAGATAAAAGATTGTTTCCACTAAAGGAGGAAAGACATAAGGATAAGTGTTTGTTTAAAAAGTCCATCTAGTCTAAAAAAGTGCTTATGACCAATATGGTTCTCAGTTTCAGAAAATATAAAATAATCAAATGTTCCAGTGTCAGCTGTCGTTCTGAATTATGTGAAATAGCCTGATATTCTAGTAAAATGTCACGACTAATGACAAAATTGAGATAAATCTTTATTATAATAAAATCTCCAGTTTAATCTTAGTCTTAAATTGGTATGTTGTGGAATTTTTTTTTTTCTGTTTTAATTGTTGAGATGGCAAATGCCCAACCTGAGAGTGTCTTGTCAGAAACATTGAAAAGATAGTTGAAAATGTCTAAATTTATTTTCCAAAACATTTGCCCTTTTCTTACCATACAGCCATTTAATATTTTGTTCTCAGTAATGTATTGTTTCCCTATCATGAAATCCTCCATCTTGTAAGCAGTGTCCTTATGTTATTTTAGCAGAGATATCCACTGTATTGTTCCGTGGCATTTCAAATTGAGCCACATAAAGCAGTGAACTGAATTGAAGTGAATATTATTTTATTTCAGTTCAGTTTTAATCTGATTAATATAGTGTCAAATGACAGTTGTTTCAAGGCACTTTATGTTGTAAGGTATAAACTGTTCAAACAAAACAGAAAAAAAGCCCAAAAATCATTGGACCAGTGTCTAAATTTGACTGAAACTGACACTTTGTTTATAGTTTATAGTTTGTTTATAGTGAGTTTTTTTCTCCTCTACTCTTCACATCATTGACCAATAGGGGGCAGTGAAAGCCATCAGTGGCACATGACAACTCAGATACTGTGAAATGTCATGCACTGGCATTTTTTTAAATAGGCAACAAGGGACATTGCCTCGGGCGACATCATGGCATTGGCAACAAAAAAAACCTGTCAACCTGTCGAAAGGGGAGGGGACGGGCTGCTTTCAAATAGAGCATATTTCATTCATAATATTGTCAATCCAACCCCATTATGTATTAATTACTTTTCCTGGGTTGTGTGAAATCCCAGAAGAAAAAACAATCCTATACAAACTGATTCTGTGCACTAAGGTGTAGGTCAATTATGTTTATGTTTTGGTGATTCTCGTTTTCGGGGATGGGTCCAAGCCATCAGGTCCTTTGTTTAGAAAAAGGAAAAAAGAAGAGGAGGAGAAATGAACAAAAGATGTAAGCACATGAGTATTTGAAATATGGCAGGTTTGTATCCTGAAACAAGATAACAGTAATTAGTAGTTAAAATAGGGTAAAAACAAATGCCCTAATAATGAGGACTGTTTACCTTTTTTAGCCACTTGGCTATGATAGTAAACACTAGACAGACAGTATCTGATGTGGTTTATTAAATCTTTTCAACTGTGTTCACATTATTAATGAGCTATTAATTGGAAGAGCTGTATTGTTGATTTTTCTGCTATTCTCAATGTATGATGAATTATAATGGCTGTTTGTTAGCCGTTTGCATTTTCTTTCTGTCTCTCTCTCTTACTATATAACATATTTATCTGGTGAAATTTAGTAGGGTTGCCAACAGTTTTCACAATAAAATATGTTAACCTGTTAACCCTTAACATGTTTCGTGTGTGTGTGTGTGTCTGGGGGCAGAGGGAGTGTTCGCCCAGGGAACCAAACAGGCTAGGACTGCCCCTGCTGTCATGGGTTTGTGATCCTGGTGCTGTTTCACGGACAGCGTGTGTGATGATTTAATCAGTCTGAACTGAACACCTATTAATGCTGTAGCAGTCTGAATTGTGTAACACAAGCAAGTTCAGTACAAAAAAAGGTGAAACACAAAACACAAAATGGAACTCAAAACCTTGACTTACAGAAATCTGAATATAAACATAGAAATAGAGCACTGCAGCTGGAGAAACTGAATTGACAAAGGGGAAAATAGCAGACTTACCTAAATAAAAAAGGAAGTGAAAAAAACGAACAGGAAAGCAGACACATGAAAAGACAAAGAGGCTTGAGACAAAGGGAGGAATAAAGACTGCTAAGAGGATGACCACATTCAGTAAGAGGTACAAATTCAAGAGTCAACATAAACACTACGCAAACCTGAAATCCATAATGGTGAAATAAGTTAAACTGGAAAACAGACCCAGGACCATGTTATTGCAATAAGTTTCTGATTTCATGCTTCTTTGCACTGCAGACTGTTTCAACATGCAGGTCTAAAAATCAGAGTGGGGATAAAGTAATTTATCAGAAAGCGGGGACATGTAGACCAGAGTAGGCTTAATCTCCCCAATTGTCACCCACAAGTCAGGCATTATTTTGTGTCTGGTTGCAAACTGACTCTGACTGAAACCTAAAACTATATTAAAAAAGAAAAAACATTTCCAGAGAAATAATGAAAATCTGAACCTCTCGCTAAAAATTCTAAACCATAAACCCAAGAAGACATAACCAAGGGGAGAATATTTAATAAGAAACATGAATTCAAAGTGCAAAAACTGTTTACGTCATTGATGATCTTTACGTTTTTTTTTTAAAGAAAATAAAAATTTGGGGTTTTTTTGTAATTATAAGTTGATGATAATCTTTTTATTAAATAATATAGAGCATGTATATTGCTATATAAGATAATAACTTCATAGACGTGAGTATGACGTATTTATGATGTTTGAATGTGTTCTGACACTTCCTGAAATCTTGCTGTAAAAGTACAGAAGAAAGGAAAAAGAGAAGCTTGAAGATTAAAAGTCAGCAGAGATCACTGTGGATGAAAGAGCGAAGAAGAAACAGATGAAAGAGGTAAAAAAAACAATTATTTAATGTTTTTCATAATATCTTTAAAACACTAAATGAAAAAGTGTTGACTGTGCGAGACAAAAAGCTTGTTAATTTGAAAGTCCACTATTCAAAATTCTTTAATTCAATAAATAATACAGATGATCTAAAATTAAATGTTATACAGTAGTAACAGTTTTTATTGTATCAGTGCTCTTGTTGAGCTGTAACAATTATTTTGGTTTAGTCATTTCATTTGAGAACAGATCAGTAACATGTGTACGTAACTATGGAATAACCAAGCATGCAACATCCTGTATTACGATTTGTGATGTAAAATGTGGAATTCCCTTTGCTCTGTTCTCTCTTTACTTCAGTTGCTGGGAAAAAAAAAAAAAAGTTTGTCTCTGAAGGGAGAGACTGAACCGAGAATCAAATCAGGATGTTTGTTCTGATCTGGGTAACTTTCGTTATGTGTGTGAGAGTCAGCAATGCTGAAACAGGTTTGATTGTTCTTCTTTATAATCTTCTAATTCTCCTTCAATATTATTTTGTTTTGTACCGTTATGTGTGTGTGTATAGTAAAATTGAGTTCTTTGACATGCAATAAGATTTATAAGTATAAATTCATTTAACAGATTTCCTCATAAGAGTACTGTCACCTGTTGACTTGTGCATTATCTAATTATTCAGATGAACCAAATATTCTTTCTCTCTTCCTTTGTATTAACAGGCACATCACGGCAATGTTATGGAGAATACTGCATCACACTTAGTGAGAGACTAACAGCAGAGGCTGGACTCTGTGTTGTGATCCCATGTTCTTTCACTACTGCTAATGACTTTACACCCACACATATAGTTTGGTACAAATGTAGATATATTCAAGATGTGAATATGATGATGAAATAATATTTCACAGCAATAACAATATGCCGGTTCAGTATGGCTTTAAAGGACGTGTGTCACTCTTAGAGCCTGATATAAGCCAGAACAACTGCAGCATCATCATTAATGATCTCAAAGAGTCGGATTCTGGATCATATCGGATCAGAGTTAATGGTAAACGGAATTGGAGAGAAGACGGATTTGCATCCATTCAAAGGGCAACTGTCTCAGTTGAAGGTACAACATCAAACACAAGGATATTAAGAATAAATCTTTGCTTTTGTGCTACTTCATTTAATTACTTTTTGCCTTTTTGCACATTTATTTACCCCTGTGTGCTGTTAGAACGAAGTATAAAGCTTTTGGTTCCACATCGAGCTATTTAACATAATTTTGTATTATTTAGACCAAAATTGAAGTAGTTGATGAACTACAGGCAGTTAACCAGTTTCTGCTAATGATCTGTGTTTCCACTAGCTCTTAGTCAGAAACCCAGACTTAAGATTCCCACACTGACAGAGGGACAGCAGGCCACTCTGACCTGCACTGCTCCTGGTCTCTGCTCTGGATCTGTTCCTAAAATCACCTGGACATGGAGAGGAGCAGGAGGAACTGAATCTTACATTACAGGAAACATTACTTCTTTCAGGACTAAAAAGCTAACTCCTTACACACAAAGACACATTTCAACTCTGACATTCAACTCTTCTGCTGAACACCACAACACAAATGTCACCTGTAAAATCCGCTTCACTGGTGAAAGATCTACTGAGGGGGGTTCAACTTTAAAAGTGAACTGTGAGTATTTTCATTTTTTAACTTTGTATTCTGAAATCTTTTGAAA
>VUQR01031376.1:4631-24808 GCA_015108515.1 Hemichromis elongatus | reverse complement strand
TTCTAATAAAGTGCGTCATTCCTTGGCGATGTTTAAAAAAAAAGCGAAATTACCTCTTAAAAGGCAGCAAAATGTTTTCTCAAAAATATTCTCAAAGCAGTTTGTGAGAGACGACTTTGCATCGGTTCAGTTTTCTTTATGATAGCAGAATTTGTTTTCGATTTCTGGAAATTAAAGACATCACGTAAGTCCAAATTATCTCATGCTGGAATAAATTAAAACATAAAATGCTGAATTACTGACACACAACTGTCTGAATAACATCTAGACAGTAAACTGCTGTGACATCATGCAGCACCATGTGGCTCCAAAACTCCCTCTGTCACAAGCCAGGAATAGTCCAGTAAAGAGCAAAAGCATGCGCCCTCCCCCCCCACGATGAAGCCAATATAATCCAATCAATTGTGAGTTATGGATCTCGTGGCGCTCTCACGCAGGCAGTGCCACACGACCTCCCGTTCAAAACAACACGCAGCGCATGTGTGTTGTTCCACGGATGTCCACGTTACCTCAGTTCACTGACGGAAAATAGATGAGGCCATCAGGAAGAGAACGCCATGAAAGTCACGACAGGACCCGAGGCTTATTGAGACAGCAGATGGATGAGTTGGGTTATTAACATCAGTGGAGAAGAGGAGGAGTTAATACACATCATAATGAACATTTGTATTCACTCCAAATCCATCCAGATAGCTAATTTTTAGAACTGCTAAAGTAAAGAAATCCCAAGGCGGTGGAGCAGGCCATCCACTAATAGGAAAGCAGGTGGAAGTGTCTTTAGTCAAGACACTAAACCCCCGCCTCCCAAAAAAGCCATTGCACCATGTGTCGTTAATTTGTGTATGTGTGTGGTATTCGAAAAACTGCACTGTATGTGTTCAAACTCAAACGTCAGACTCCAGCATGCTGGCTCAGGTTTATCATCTTGGACCAAGATGACAGTAAGAAAGTCGTTACTGAACAAGAAGGCTACAACAAATTAGGGCATTTGGTAACCTTAGTTTCAAGAAGCCAAACAAGAAAAAAAAACAGCTGCAAATCAATTTGTTTTGTTAAGCTCTTTCACAAGTTATTCAGTTATTGTGCTAAATAAACATGACGTCAATGGTGACCAGAATAATCTGATTATGACTTGTTCTTTGATAAATTAATACGCCTAGAAAAGCACTGCCTAAATACAGCCTATTCTACCCCGTGTAATGTCTTTAAACTGCTTGTACTGTCAACCTCATGTTTTAAAATGAATTCAGAATCACTTTTGCTATTCATTGATTATTATTCCATTTTTGTCATAACAAATAACTGATCAATCCACTATCTTATTACCCTAAAAACCCATTCACCCAGCCATCCTCTTTCCCTTATCTGAAGCCAGGTTATGGTGGCAGCAAGCTTAGCAGGGTATTCCTGACATCCTATTCCCAGCAACACTTTCCAGTTCCACCAGGGGAACTTGAGATATATATAATCTCTTCGGTAGGTTCTGGGTCTACCCCGGGGTCTCCTCCCAGTTGGGCGTGCCTGGAAAATTTCCAAAAGGAGGTGCCCAGAAGGCATCCAAACCAGACGCATTAACCACCTTACTATCTCCTTTCAACATGAAGGAGCAGGGGCTTTGCTCTGAGACTTCTATCTGACACCTATCTCTAAGGCAGAGGCTATCCAAACTCATTTCAGACCTTTGTTTTCGTGACTTTACGCTTTTGGTCATCACTCAGGTCTAATGAACGTAGGTGACAGCTGGAACACAGATTGACTGGTAAATCGAAAAAGAGATGCTCCGCTAAGTTCTCTCTTAACAAGTACAATGTTTTTGTTATTGCTGACATTACACCAATCCGCCAGGCCAGCTCATGCTCCACCTTTTCATGAGTCATGACTAATGTCCCAAGATACTTGAGCTCGTTCACCTGGGGATGCCGCAGTGGGTTGCGACATCCCCAGGTGAAGACCCATCGTCTAAAAAGTTCCTGTGGCCTAACTCTGATTCAAATTAAAGGCTTCTCCAACCAAAAGCATCTCATATTTCCCCAACTTTAAATCAGATGATTAAATTGCAGAGGTTTTCTAGTATTAACTGCATCCCGACAGTCCAACAGGCCTGAACGCCTGCACCAATAACTCAAAAGAACTATAAAGAAACTTGAAATAAAAATAAAACAGCCGGCAAATCACCTCACCTATTTCTCTTGTGTCACTCAGTTAGCATTACAGCAGATGGAGAGTGCTCCAGTATGTGCAATATACTCACGCTAAGCTGACCAGCTCCACGTAATTTTCTATGAACAGCTGCCAGACTGCGATCAAAAAACTGTGTTCAGTTTAGTGTATTACACTTTAAAGAACATATTAAATAATCTCCAACAGCTTCCAGTGACTTCTCTTGCATCCATTCATAAAATCCTTCCTTCGTCAGAGTGCCCTTGCTCATTTCCACTGCTGATGCTAACAGGAAATAATGTGGTTTCCTGCCAAGACCTCAGAGCCCAGACTAACACCACAGGTTACGATATGTGTTCTGATAACAGCCTGTTACATAAGGTCCTTTTAAAAACAAACACTGAGAGGTGAAAACGTCTTCAAGAAACTTCAAGCTCCTTAGATTACCACGACCTGGGTGACTGAGAACCTACGCAGACACTGCTAATGCACGCGCTGCTATACAGTATATGCTTCACTTCCAAAATAAATAATAAATGTAAGAAAAGGTCATCTGAAATGTGCGCCCTTCTTCCATGTGTGTGTTCCACATATTTATTATCTACCAGCAGCCACAGCGCAGTGCATTACATAATCTGTGGCTCATGAAGTGTGCAGGGTGTAGAATATGACAGGACGAAGGAGGAGGAGTGTGAATACCGCCTTAAGAAATGTGCTATGCAGATCAACCGAGCACACATCTGAGCAGTGTACGTCATGCCTCGGAGCCAAAGACAGAGCCAGATAGGGGGCAAGTGTTGATGGAGGTGCCTTGGGCATGTGTAATGGATAGTGTATCATGCTCACTGAGCATTAGACTGGTTCTGTTCTGCCTGTCTGCCTACATGTGTCCCCTCCCCACTGCCACCACCACCCAACCTCCTACCATCCTCATTCTGCCCTCCCTTAATCTTACATAGGGGCGGGAGCATCCAGGCAGAAGAGGCAGTGACACTGAGCCAATTGGCAGAAACAAATAAATAAATAAATCATGAGGAAAGGGGGGTATATTTTTTTCCAGTAGATAAACTCTCATCTTCCCTCTTCCTGCTTCCACCCATTTTTTCCCCTCTACACATCCATCCATCAATCATCTATCTGTGCTTGTAACCAGCAGAAAAATAGCATCCAGCGTGACTGCGGCCTGTCTGGCCGAGCGGAGGAGCCATACCGAGCGTTAATGTCACCCCCCCTCCCACCTCCACGAGAGGAAAAGATACGGGTGCGGTCCGACACACATGTGCACACATATCCCTGGTGACCTTGATTTGAGTGCAGCATGCATGCAGATTTCCTTTTTTGTCTTTTCCAGGAAAAAAAAAAAAATAGCTGGGAAGCTAGATTCCGATAAGAGACGCCAAAATACACATACATGCACTCCACTTTCAGTTTGACCGCCAGAACGAGGGAGAAGTGGCGTTCTCAAATGGGAAAACCCATCAAAGAGCGTGCTCCTGGTTATTCCCATGAAACCTTCTGTGTGTGTGTGTGAGTGTGTGTTTGTTGAATCAGCAGCCAGGTCATGTCCAAGTCAATGTCTTGTTTGCAGAACAAAAAAGCACCCTGATCTACTGCAAGAGACACATTTGTTTTTCAGATGTATGCAAATGGAAATCCCTTTGTCGCTGCTTTGACTGATAAACCATCATGGCCCAAACACTGGTAGATCCTTTGGAGACTTTGCACTCCATGACTAAATATTTCATTTTCATGAAATCGTATTAGGGTTGGGAGGTGACACTGAAGATCTGATTTTTCTTCTGACGTGTCCAGCAGGGTATGTGTTTGGAAAAAAAATAAATAAATAAACAGACTCTCTCTGTAATTTCCACAGAAACTGACTAGTGTTGCATTCCCTGAACCCTAAAATGATACCGCGCTGACCAGCATTCATGTGTTCAGTGCTTGTAACGGCATTCGGGAGAAAAAAAGGCAGCGATTCCAGTACAGTGACTCCATTTTTCCCCTCACAGCGTTCGTCTTTCCACGGGTTAAATATAGCATCGTAGAAAAAACACGCGGGAATAGAGGACGGCTGAAAGACAAGCATGTGGACGGGTGAGGAAAAAAAAAAAAACGCAGGGGTTTACAGAATTAGTAGGGGCTATATTTAGTGCAAGAAAGAGAGCATCACTGCTGCTTAGAGCACCATCACTGGTCTCCTCCTCCCCAACATGTACAAGGGATGCAATCAATACATGCTGAAGAGTTTCATATGTTTTCAATCCTTTACAAACAATTTCTCATTTTCTTTTAGTTTTAGAAACCCTTCACTGAAAGTAACAATGAAACTGAAATTTAGGGCTTTGGAGAGAGAAACGTTTTTCCTAGCACATGCTATGGTTGGGCACAAAAGTGAGTCAATGCCCAGAGATGCTCATGTGCTGACTGTAAGTCTTACTCTCTACCCATGGATGGGATCCAATTGTACCATCTTTGAACAGTAGTCCTTGTTCTGCTCTAGAGATCCACCACAAACTGGAGGGTCACTCTAACCAGAACCCACAGCAGGTGGAGAATCGCTTCCTGTGTCTGTCCACAGGAGATGACAGAAGCATCTAATATGGTATTAGTTAATAATGCATGCACACATGAGTTGCAACCAAGAGCTAACCTGCCTATATTCTTTTTGGCTTGATGTGTTTTGTTCTCCAAACAAAAGGTTATTTAAGACACAAAAACAGACTCCGACTCCATAGTTGAAAAAACAAACTTCACAGATAGTGTAAGGTCTTTAGCTTTTCAATACATTTTTACTGGAACTTTGAGATGTAAACAACTCAGAGCCTCAGCTGCCTCATAGCCGCTGTGATGGCCTGAACGTGACAGCAGGTTGACTAAGGAAAAGAACACAAATAAGACAGAGAGTGTGGGGTGTTTTTGTCCTAATGACCCGGGCAGCTGTGTCTAAATTATCACAGAGTTGCTGCCATTGCTTTGGCAGTAGCAGGGTGGGGTTTGGTGGGGGCAGGTTTAGCAAAGACACCCCTTGAATTCTCCCTCATTAACAAGCCAAGATGATAGAGGTGGGGGTGGGAAGCTGGAAGAGGAAGAGCGGGAGCGCTCTCACTAGACCCCCGGGGGGGGAGACAGCAGTTCATAAGCAGCCAAGCTTTAAAATTGGGCGTTTGTCTGCGGCAGGCATCAGGTGGATAAAAACACCTGCCTCGCTCATATGTCAGGCCCTGGGCTGCAAATATTCAGGTTAAACACAGGCACTGACTCATAGGTGAGTCACGGCTTCGGCGGCGAGGCAGAGGTGTGATGGAGAGTCAGATTTCAAGTGTATCAACCTGCAGATTCAGTGGGCTGTCCCTGAGCATGCTACGAGTATCAGCTGTGGTTCTCAGCTGATTAAAAGCTCTTAAGTATCGCACTTCTAGTGAAAAAAGAAGCTTGGAGTTTACTGGGATGATGTGATTGGAGTTTTCCGCAGTGTTGGAGAGTTAAGTGATGTAGTGGTGAGCATTTATTAGATTGCAGAAACGGGCAAGTGGAAAACTTCACTGCTGAGACACAAGGAAAAAGTTTTTCCTCATGGCAGTTTGTTTTTACAGACAACATATAAACTAACGTTTGCTGACAATCCAGCCTGATGGCCTCATTAAGATTCACTTTAAACAAAAAGCATTAACAGAAACCTCCTCTTTAACCCCATCAAACACTGCAAAAACAATCCAGCCCTGCTAGGATGCTGAGTTACTCCATTCCCAAAGACTTATGTCCTCCATCCTCAGCTAGTACTGACACAGTAAGAGGATTACAGTCTCACACACACACACACAAACAGAGAGAGAGCACTGTTGCCATTTTCTGATGATGGATTAATCCAAAACATGCCACCAGTCCGATGCTGTTATGACATGCTTCAAGCCTAGCTGGTCCGGGATGATGATGATTATGATGATGTAACCGCTGAAGCTCTAGCGCACAAGAGGAAAAGGATGAGCTCCACAATGTGCCATTTATCAGAGTTTGGCATGCAGACACACAAAGGACCCAGTAAGATTAGCGCCGCAAGTATAAAACTCTCTTTGTGCACTTAAACAGTTGCAAGAGTGAAGAAAAAAAGATGAACCCTGTCACCCCGAACACTGGAAGATGTGCTGCGCTCACACTCTCTTGTTTGCCCTCTTCTTAAATGTTGCCCCAGTTTTTCTGCAAGTGATGATACCTCTATATGACAGCATTGATGATGTTAGGTACTCTGGAGGTTTCAGGCGACAAGTTTTGACAAGTGAATCCACATGCAAGCACTTTACGCAACAGCCCAGCCGAGCAGCACAGAACCCACATTGTGTCAAAAACAGATGCTCCATATGGAAGGACAAAAATACCCTTAATGAACTTCGATGCACTCAATAAACAGTTATGTGATCAACTGCCACCATCCTGCAGTTAGTCCTACCTTGCCACATGGAGTTATGGCTCTGTGTTTACGCTCCTCATTGTCCTGGGGTGAATCACTCCAACGTGCTGCCATTATTTCATTCCAAGCCGCAGAGGGGGAAGAAGTCCTTTAGAGCCCACATTGAGGAGGTGAGGAGGGGGGGATGAAACCAAGCAAAGAAAGAAAGATAGAAAAAAGAAAAGAAAAAAGGGTAGGGGGAGATCCTAATCCACACCGTCTTCCTTCTTCATGTCCATCAGTGGCTCAAACCTACACACAAATAATAATAATAAAAAAGTTAAACTAACTCAAGCTTTTGCAGACTTTTTTGAAAATTACTGCAGCCACTGAACGCCACATCCTTTCATTAATATTGAAAGAAAACAACACGTCTCTAACAGACTTTATAACGCCTTAAATTCTTACAGAATCAGTAAAATGACAGATATATCGGAGCACACAGACACCAAAGTGGGAAATCAGTCAGCACATGTCTAAAATCGAGCTCTAGTTCAATTGAGGGAGAGCTAAAAGTGAGCGGTGGCAGGTGCATAGGGGGAGTGGGTTTGTTTTCTTTATATGAATGCTTTTAATTAAAGACACACCTGAAATAATATCGTGCACAAAGACATGCGTGTTGAATAAAAGCGTTATTCGTGACTCCATGGGGAGGAAAGTGCACATGAAGCCCCACGTAAGCCACTGCGGTGCAAAAGCAATACATCAGCCACCGTCTATAATACTATACGCCGCTCACTCTCTCTCTCTCTCACATGACACAAAGGCTGCATAAAAGCAACAATTTTTTTTTATTATTTTTCAGCTACTTTAAACAACAAAATCATCTTCTGTGGCTCTGAATACCGTTCCCTGTAGTCAAATACTAACCAGGCGGACGACAGGTTGTTGCCATAAATGCGAACATTAAAAAAAGAGAAAAAGAAGAAACCCCTACCTATTACCAATTCAAAAAATAACGCCCAAAAATATCCAAAAAAACACACAGTCCATATTTTTGTTGAGAGTAGATAAGCCTCCGTCGATCCAAAGATGGGTTAAAAAGGCTGTCAAGAGATTACAAAGCGGGATATTCAGTCTCCTTACAGAGCTACACTGACTGGGCGCTCAGGCTCACTACCTGTTAGGAAAAACACGCTGGAAAAAACACGGAAAACGCCCTTCAGTGTGTATTTCTCCGCCAGGGAGACCCGACGAAAATTAAACCTCATTCATTTCCACTCATTTGCGTGTTTCAATTCGATGTTAAATTTCTCCAAATAGAGACAAAAAAGTAGCGTGTACTCCTATGTGGTCCCGGTTGGCGGCGCGACAATCTGTACAGATTGACGAATCTCCGGACCAGCACAAAGCTCCGCCCCTCGGCCTGCCTTCCCGCTGGTGGAAACCCAATGAGATGATCAGTTTAAATTTGGAATTTTAAAGCGGGCCAATGGAAAGCCTTGTTACATAATAATTTCAGTAAAAGGGTAAAAGCTGGTTCATTTTGGTTACTGGATGAAAACTACTATTTGCTACATTGTTACTATAGTATTTTATCTTACACTAAGCATATATTCCTGTATGTACGGTATTTTTTACCCCAGTCTATGAAGAAAATATATTTTTAACCCATATTATTTTTTTTCCAAATAATTATTTTTTTAATCAAAACATGTTGTACACACTGCAAAATAATTTTAAAGTATTATACATACTCCTTTTAAAATTTCTTAAGTTGTTTTTCTGATAATACTTTTTTATTTAAACTCAAAATAAATTTGAGAGCAGAACCTTAACTCTTTGTTAGAATAGCCTTGTTACTATGTTATCACTTTTATATTTAAATACAGCTTCATATTTTTATATGACTGTGATATTGTCTCTTTAAAGTAATGTAAAATTTAAATAAGTAAATAAATACATAAAAGAGGGGCTTCTCAAGTGGTTTCTCAAGCTCAAGTACTTTAGCCCTTTATTTATGCTTTGGTACTTTATAAGTTTTTTAAATCTGCTTTGCTGAAAATTACCAAAGTACTGAACTCCTTACCCTCCCATCCCTCCCACCCCTTTTTAAATTCATCTTCCACTACTGATGACTAATGATCAGCATTCGTGATGATGACAGGGACAACCATACACTCACAAAATAAACAGCTAGTCATTTGCTAATCAGCACTTTATTCCCACACAATGTCAATAAGCCATTTAAACCATTTAAAGCCAGCAAATGAAATCACAAGAACATCACTGTAAATACTGAGGGGGGGGGCTGCTTGAGGGCCACACATATGCCGAGCTTCTAACGTTCACCCAGTGAAACAGTGAAACATATTTGCCTTTCCATTATCAACTGTAACAGCAGTGTCCTTAACTTTATTACGGTGACATGTAGGGCATGGCAGCCACATGGGGCTCCGCAGAGCATGAAAAAACAGGGATGCCCAGCTGATCCAGACAAAGACAAAGACTGACAGTGTTCTGTTTGCAGGCTACTCCAGCAGCACAATAGAAGATAGGACAATAGGACTCTTTTCACCCATACTGTGGTGAGGTTTCCCCGGTTTCAGAGAGCATCTCCATTGTCTAAAGAGTTGGTGCACCCTCAGTCAGACAATGGGGAACTTAAAATGATTCAAGTGAGACTCTTGCATTATGTGATGGTAAACATGAGGTTCATATTCATTTAATTTGTTTACTGAACCCGTGCCACATTATTCAATGCAGTTGACATCAAGTGTTATTCTGCATCAGAGACAAAACTCAGCTGGAGGTGGAGTATTTTCCCACACAAACAAAAAACAATCTGCTTTTCTATGAATCACATGTGTGCATAAAAATTCTCCAGAAAACTATAAAAATAAAGTGTTTTACTGGTTTCTGATTAAGTGGGGCTTTCCCTCCAATTCAGTTACTTCAGTACTGCACACTCTGATGTGCACAACACTCTGATTGCACGCAGTTCTGTTTTTCTGAATGGTGAGGACAGAGGATTTCAGATCAATGAACAAAGCTCATTGAGAGGTTTTAGAAAGTCTGCAGGCTGCTTTATTCAAGTGGGTAAAACCTCTTTCATATCTCACTAAAGCAGATAAATCTCCCTAGCATTTTTCCAGGGTTTCAAACTTTGTTTAAACATTTGAAAATACTTTCACTTCTGATTCCATCGTGCCAAACGCTGCAGAGTCAGACTGACTCAGACATTCAGCAAAGAGGAGATTACCAGCTCTCTCGTGGCAGCAAAATGCTTGGCTGGATTAGTACATCACATGAAGCCCAAGTTCAAAGCCCAGCAGCGTTAGGATTAGGACAGGTGGAAACGCCTCTCCGGTACAGGGTGCTGAGTGTATGTCAAACAGATTCTCAACAACCCACGAGGCAAAAACGATCTTCAGGCAAGGTTACATTCATCAGACAAAGCATATATAACTTCATTAAGGGTTTCTTTAAGCTGTAGAGGGGTTTGAGAGTTTAAGAGGATGAGGATCACTCCTTACTCCAGGTTGTGTAAGTGGATCTGGCACACAGTTTGATGACTGGACAAAACCCAGCAGCAGTCAATCCATCAAGCACACTGGACAACCAGTCACTGAGTGGAATACAGAAGCGGAGAGGATGTTCTTTCTATTTGTGTACCGTGACACGTCAGTAAAAGTGAAGCAGTATTTTATTAACATCTAAATTCTGTTAATTAATACTGTTATGCATATGTTTAATAAAAGGGTAGAGTAAAATGTTCAGCACAAAATAATTTATTTTAAAGCTGAATGTGCGCACATAAAGAAATAACAAGATTTTTGTACTAAGTAGTGAATTTTAAAGTTTCAAACATTTTTCTCATCAAGCTATCAGAAAAAAAAGGTTGTGCAATGACTGTATTTCACAATATTTATTTTATTTTATTTTATTTTTGTGATGCCAAAGCTGATGTGTGAAAAAATTAAGATAGTGTGGCAGAGCCAAAAACTACCTCTAATTGCCACTTGACGTTGGTTTCAAAAGTGAGTCAGGCTCCACCGACTCCTGTGTTAAACTATCCAACTTTACAGCAGAAATAAACACGTTTAAAGCCTGTAATTTTAGCTGTAATTACAATTTTCTCCTTATCCATGTTCTGCCACTTATCCAGGTCCTAAAGGTAGCTGTCTAAGGCTACGTCCACACTAATGCGTTTTCGTTTGAAAACTAATATAACTAATATTATACTAATATTAATATTGTTTATTAGAGAGGTTGTGTATTTGCAGTCTGCTGGCAGTCCAGGTATAGCCCATCTACCTGAAGAGAGCTTTGTTGTTGATGGAGACAGTGTACAAAGTATGTGGAAAAACCACTCTCGTGGGCCAAGTTATGCGTCTGATGTCGCTCGCTTCCCTATTCTGGCGTACTTGGCAATGTGCACTTGGGAATTTGGAGGACAACATGTGAGCATATGTTGGGTAGTGGGGTGTATATGGTGGGTGGAAACCCCTCTCTGCTTGCTGTCTGTTTGTTGTACAAAAAAAAAAATTGGTTGCAGGGTACAGGACCACAAATTACACTTTAGCAGAGATACACAGCTACCAGCACAAGGCTGTCAAGTCAGCCAAGACACCAGCGACACCACCCTCAATAATAAACATGTTCGGTGTGTGATCACAACTGCACAGGGGGATTTTTTTTTTCATGACTTACCTGTTTAAATTTTCATAATGCTTACTGATGCGCATTACTGCGGACATGTTATTATTATCATGTATGAAATGCATTTCTGCTTGTTTAAATGTGCTAAAAATGTTGCAGAGAAGTTTGTACTCTGGCTTTGGTGAGTTAAATTCTAGCATCTTGTTTATTTGTCATCACATTTAACATATGTTTCTGTTCTTCTGTTCTCTATGCAGAGCTAGTCTAACAGACTGCTGGCTGAGTATTTAACAGATATGAAATATCAACCTCTCCTCTAATCTTAGAAGAGCCAAATAATTGCCATCAGGAAAAAAATATGCCTCATCTGCTGTGCTGGTGAGATGTAAATCTATCCAGCTGGCTGTCTCTAACTACAGGCTTCATATGTCAGATGCAGGGATTTGTGGCCATTCAAATGCACAATTCCCATTTTGTTCCTTTTGTACTGATCCCAGTTTACCTGTAGCCTACTTTCTGCGGTCGGCCCCAACCTCTGTTCCCTCGACGAAGCACTACAAAGCTGCAGCATGTGAACCCTACAAGGCTTTTTGTCCCTTCCTGCTTTCACCAAACTCTGTATGGAGGTGAAGGACAATGGCCTGCGAGTTCCCAAGGCAGTGCAGGGGGGCATTAGCGCTGGGATAAGTTAACAACTCCTTCCAAGTGCTGATGTCTTATGATAAGGATACACGGTGTTGCAGACGGCAGTACAATGGGGGTCTTTGTAGCTCAGACTGCACAGAGCTCAAAACCAGACAGCTGTGTAATTATTTGTAAGTTTTTCCTATTTCTCATCTCACACCTCAGGAAGATTCACAAACAAGAGCTTAAACCTGACCAAATCCAGGGTTCCCCTAAATGTAATAGCCAAGGTGCTGTGACACCTGAGAGTGGTGTCCGATGCAGGAGCTGGGTGCTCCAAACCTCCTAGAACTCCTTTGTTTGCACTCATTCATATTATCCAAATAGCAGCTCATTTAACAGGCCATTTAACACGGAGAGGCCTTGTAGCTGGAGACGCATCATTACCTTTGGCTTGGAAACATGTTTTTAAAATGTGAGAAAAACACAAATTTGATTTTTGGATTACTACAGAAAGACGATCTGAAAAAAATGAATTTCCTTTTAATATATTATTTCCAGCCAAGAATCACTTCAGATCTTGGTGGCCTCTACATGAAACAGTGAATGCAGTCACAAGTTATTGGCATTAAGTGATGAAGATCTGGACTAAACAGTAAACATAAATATGGAGTTAACCTAAACACACTAATTATTTCATCTTCTTTTAGAGGATTTTTAGTGGAGATGCTGCCACCCCGGTTAATAAGAAATCTTTTTAGATCTTTTGAATGATATTTCTGTGTATACGTACATTCCTGTTATGTGATGTGACGGCTGTTTGCAGTTTCAGGTGATTGGGAATCAAGAGCGCTTAGCCACATGATAACACTCCCGAGTGCTTGCTATGAAGTGAAGCGTGCTCTGGTCTGTCTGTCGACACGCACAATTGAGTCTCTTAGTCACCTCAAAGATGGCAGCAAAACATAGAAAGACTTTACTATGAGTGTGTGTGTGTTTGTTTGTAGGGTAGGTTCCTCTGGGCTGCAGGTATTTTCATGTGGCGAGTTTAGAGCAAGCCCCTTTCCAGAGATCAGGGGCGATTTAGCAGAGTGAAGACAACTCTAAATTTTTACAAAGTATAAATATTTAGTGATTTTTTGTGGCTCACTTACATGTTGGCCAGATGTTGAGGGTTTTGGACATTCAACTTCTGGGCAACCAGTTTCAATCAGTAGGTGATTACAGAGTTCGCCTGGTGTGAGACAAAGTGTCTCCATTGATTATGATATGACTCTGACTGAACGCAATCACTCTCAGACAGACTGGCAAAGGTATGCAAATACTTGTTGTCTAATTTTTAAATGCAGGTGGATTCCCAACACAACAATTTGAGTCAGGATGTGTCTTTTTGCAGTAAGGGACTTGACTCATCTCTATTTTGGTTCCTTTATAAAAGCAAGGCTGCTTTGCACTTCAGCTATGACTGGTTGAGGAATATTTTTTATGACTTGTTATTCTTTAGTTTTTAACTTTTGCTTTCAATTCAGGTTAGTTTCAGTTAGTTTCCTGAGTGGGTTTGCTCCTTTTAGGGTTTGTTTTTTTTTTACAAATTTGACCAAACTACTAAACACTAAAGCTAAGGGTTTTCCTGTATTTTTTTTAAATTAAAATTTACTTAATTTAAAAAGTTTAAAAACACTTTATTTCATCTTTTTCCAAAATAAAGTTTTTTGTTTTTTTTATTAGTTAACAATCACCTCATTGCAGTCACTAGTCTTCAGTTATTATCTGGTTTTATATTTCCATTTTGATAATGTTTAGTTAGGGTTGGATCAGGTGACTCTGAATCCTCCCATAGTTAGACTGCAACAGGTCTAGACTGCTGGTGGCTTCCCATGATGCACTTTTGATTTCTTTTTGAATTACTATGGGTTTATACACCACTTTATTATTGTAGTTATTCATTAGTTATTATTAATTTTGGGCTCTCTTCCACAGTATGTATTCTGCCCCGTTTCCCTTCTCTCACGCCCAACTGATCAAGTGCAAACCCTCTCTGACATTGTTTCTGTTGGGTTTCTTCCTGTTATAAGGTAGTTTTTTTTCCCACTGTTGCCAAGTGCTTGCTCATAGAGGGTCATCTACAACAAAAACAATAGCAACTTTATTTATATGGCACACTTAAAGACCGAGGGTACACCAAAGTGCTTCACAAAAGTACAGCAGATTAAAAACATGAATAATAAAAGACCACTAATGTGCTGAATATGCTAACAGGTCAATGGCACTGATTAGGCAAGAATACAAGTTAAATAAGGAGTAAATATCAAATCATAATCAATAGAAACACGTGGATATCAAGTGAAGGGATATGTATAATGATAAGTACGTAAATTGAAGATAGTATAGGAGCGAGGTATAGGATACATGCATTAACTAACTGGAAAGGGAAGGTTAAATAAGTGAGTTTTTAGTTGTGATTTAAATGTTTGTATTGAGTCATACGTGCTTTGTCATCTATAGTTGTTAAGGTTTCTCTCTATTATTGTAGGATCTTTACCTTACAATATAAAGCACCTCGAGGTGAGTACGGTTGCGATATTGTGCTATAAAAATCAAAATGAATGGCTTTAGTATTTTAGCACAAATCTTCCACTTTTTATTGTACTGTAATGTTTACGTGGTTAGGTAAATCATCTCATTGATGTTGGCCACATACAGTTTCCAGCTAATGTGTTTTGGCTTGAGAGTAATGTAAATGTCACTTTTGACCTAAATACTAATACTAATAATAACTTATATCAAATATTTATTTAAAGATTAAAGAAACAAAAAATTGTGGACTTGCACGGGCCAAAGAATAATTTCTTTTAATTAGTCAGGCTTGTGCATCTTCGCCTCACGCTCAAAGGTATTGCAACTTTCAGCAAATGAAAGTAAAAACATCTTCTAATCTCAAACTCTACACATGCATCATCCTTTATAGAGAAGGTCAAACTTACAAAGAAAAAAAACCCACACTGGCAGAAACAAGCAGATACAGCGTGGTGTGGAGAGGCTGTACCCTGTGTGCTGTGGGCGTCATCCGGGTACGAGGATGCCAACGTCCATAAGCTCTCTCCATCTGTCACCAACGTCCTGTCCTGGTGGGCGGCTTGTCTTTCTGTTATTTAACACTTTCTTTGTTCCTGTGTGAATCTCATCAACATGCAAAGAAAGGACGAGGCAATAACTGAATTAAATGCCTTTTAATTCACACGTAAAAACATTTCACAGTGTCCATCCAGCACTGAATTATAATGAAGACCAAAAAAAAACAATTGTTACAGCAATGGGAGAGTAATGTGTACTGCTGTAAAACTGAGTATAAGTAATGGCTTCATGTCTTCTCATATCTTGTACTTCATCTTTCCTGTTCTGCTGAGGACACAGATATGCTGAAAGGAGAATAGATGATAAAAAAACAAGACAATTAGCTTTGCAATCGTTTCTACAAACTTAAATTCCATTTGTAGCATGAAACCGTAAAAACCTACAAATTTGAAAAGAGAAGAAAGTAATCTCCAAAGATATGACTCATTTATTAATCTAGCTTGGGGTGTCCTGGGAATTCAACTCATATTTCTTCTGTGGGATGAGGACAGATAAGAGGGTAAGCTTTAACTCTGTCTGATAATCAGAGCCTAACCTCTACATTCCACAGGTCACACGCCTTCAAACTTTCATAACGAACACCACCCCCCTCAAACATGGACAAGAACAACACACACAACCATACAGCACAAACAGTGCGTGCTGCACATACTGTACGTGACTGTGGGAGTCAAGCTTAGTGTTTCACATGAGCAAGAGGTAAATTTGAGGCCACGTTTCACAGATAAAAACAGCAGGGTCCATATAGATGTGAACTTTCAGCTTTCCGAAAGGCTTAATTTAAACTGAACAGAAAAAAAGAAAGTGAGATTATTTACAGAGGAACAACAGCCTAAAGAAAAAAAAATCTTAACAATCCATATGTTTCACCATATTTCCACAGTAAAAGTAAACAGAAATGCTCTTAGTGGTGTAATGGCAGTTGGAGATTGGAGTTTCTAGGAATTTGAACCAGTGGATGGGGGCTTGGAAATAAGTAGTTTATCATGGGTAGTATAGACTAATCCAACATTAAGGGTTGTCTTCTACTGTTTTTAAGAGGGGGTTGTAGTTTGGAGCATTTAACAATGTGAAAAAGATGATATAAGTGTGAATAGTATATGGCTTGGATATTGAAATGGTCTGTATAGTGCTTTACACTACAATCAGTCATCCAAACATTCACACACTGGTGAGCTACATTGTAGCCACAGCTGCCCTGGGGCGCACTGACAGAGGCGAGGCTGCCGGAAACTGGCGCCACCGGGCCCTCTGACCACCACCAGTAGGCAACGGGTGAAGTGTCTTGCCCAAGGACTGAGACTGTCGGAGCCGGGGCTCGAACCGGCAACCTTCCGATTACAAGACGAACTGCCAACTCTTGAGGACGATCGCCCCCAGAGGAAGAACTTTGCAGGTATAGCAATCACTGTATGCTGTGTATTTTATGCTTGAATTAGCAGGTTTATGATGATGGCAAACAAAGGCGGGCAGGGAAGCCATCCTTGCCTAGAACCCCCTGTTGCCATTAGTGCTGTGCTGTCCACTCCAGTGGAACTATTACTTAGCTTAAGATTGGAAATAAAACAGCAGTGTTCTTAATCCTAATATTTAGATGTAGTGGATAAATCTGTGGTTTTTGTGCACATTTTAAAGCACTTTTGAACAGTTTTTCAGATTTAATTGTGAATTAAAATCTGATTAAAACAACAAAATGTACTGTCATGTACACTGTATTAGGTCGCTTTTGCCTTCAGAACTGCTTTGATTCTTCATGACACAGATTCAACAAGCTGCTGGAAACATTCCTAAGAGATTTGGGTCTGTACTGGCATGATAGCATTACACAGTTGCTGCAAAATAAACAGCTGCACTTCCATGAGGAGAATATTGTGTTCCACCAAATCCAAAACTAGGATTGAGATCTGGTGACCACTTGAGTACAGTGAGGTCACAGTCCTGTTCAAGAAACAAGTTTGACATAATTTAAAGTCTATATTATGGTGATTTTTCCTGCTGAAAGGAGTCATCACAAGCTGGGTACACTGTGATCAAAATTGAAAATAGTCAAAAAAAAGGAGCAGTGGGCCAAAGTGTGCCAAGAAAAAAATGTTCATTTTCAGTCACCTAAGAACACCTTTCTTCCCCATTTGGTTTGAATGGGTTGTCTTGACCATGGCTACACAGCTAAATGCACCGAGTTTCTGCCATGTGATTGGCTAATTAGATATTTGTGTTAACAAGCAGTTGAACTAATGTACCTCACAAAGTGGCTGATAAGTGTGTGTTGACAATAAATTCACCATTTATGGTTTATCAGGAACTGGAATAGATACCATACTTCATTCATTTTTATCTTATATGTATAAAATCTATTATCTGTATCATTCAGTGACTCCTGTCCTGAGTTATATTGTTAAGCACACAGACCTCCTTGTGAACAGACAGAAAGCACCTGCTCTGAGCTACTTTGCCTACATGTAAAATCTCCTCGGGCAGGGAGCATACCTGTCGAGTGAGTTTAGGTTTCAGGCAAAATAAATAAAGTCTTTGATTTACTGTGTTTACACTCCCCTCCTTTCTCTTTCATCCCTTTCTCTCAGCTCTTTGAAAGGTCACAGACTTTGCTGGAGTGTCAGTAAACTCAGGACTTACATTCAGATCACGGAAGTATTCGTTGTAGTCAAGGGCATAGCCAACAACAAACCGATTTGGAATTTCAAATCCAACATCTGACAATGCAAACACAGACATGAATGTTAAGTATCCAGATTTTTTTAACATTAAACAAAAATGTCAAGTTAGTCTTTTGAATAAACCAGGAGTGAGTAGCTGTGATATCGCACACAAGTGCTAGAAATACACATTTTGATGCCTTGAGTTGAAATTTACTTGTTAAACTCCAATAAAACAGGTGATAGGTGTTGATGAAACAGTCTCACCTGAAACATCTGATTAAGCGAACAAGAAAAACAAGTGACACATATTAGGAGGAAAATCTAAAACCAAATTCAAAGTAAGAGAAAGAAAATGAAAAGAAAAAACGCCAAAGGTATGTGACTTTTTTAATGTAGCAGACGTTTAAATTTGTTCTAATACTTCCGAGTACCCTGTTGTCAGCTGCTGTACCCTTACTGTAAACTTTTGTTTTTTTAAATGCCAGTATCTAGAGCCAAAAAATCTCCACTAGCCACAAGAGGCCAGTTCACAGTACACAGCTTGGTTCAAAAAAATGTTTTTTAATTGAGGTGGACATTAAAGGACTGTCTTTGATGCTTTTTGTGTTTCCAGTGCATCTATTGGAGTGTGTGTGTGTGTGTGTGAGAGAGAGAGAATATTAGACATAGCGCTTAGGTATAGGAAAAAGTGCTTATATCATGGGTCTCAAACTCCAAGGCTCAAAGGCCGGTGTCCTGCAGGTTTTAGATTTCACCCTGTTTCAACACACCTGAATCAAATGATTAGCTCATTACCAGAACTCTGGAAAACTTCAAGACATGTTGAGGAGGTAATTTAGCCATCTAAATCAGCTGTGTCGTATCAACGACACATCTAAAACCTGCAGGACACCGGCCCTCGAGGCCTGGAGTCCAAGACCCCTGGCTTATATGAACGTGCATGCGAATGAGGCATGTAGTAAAGAGTGCTTTGCTGTGGTAGGACCTTAAGAGAGCTGTGCATAAACAAATGAATGCAAATCCTAATGAACTAAAGCAACATTGTAAAGAAAAGTGGGTTGAAAATTCCTCCACAACAATGTGAAAGACTGCTAAAATCACACAGAAAATGATAACTTGCTAAAGATGCTTCTACAAGCTAAAAAATCATGGAGTGCACTTAGTTTTAACCTACTGTTCCTACATTTTGGCTTGTTTTTATTGTCACACATAAAGACGTTGTGTAGCTCATGTATGATTGTTCATATGAGGTTGTATTTAGATGACTTTAAAACTGTCAAAAGACCGGATAATTTTGATTATGTCCTGATACGTAAGGCTTTAGAGTTGAAAGCGAGTATACTTTCTTTTTCCATGACTGTAGCCAGTAGTTAATATTTGTAACCTAAAGCTATATCTTGTTTGTTTAATTTGTGCAAAACCTGACTTCCTGAAATCCAGGAGGTCATTTACTTGTGTCATGTGGCAAAGCACCTTGAATACACACTTCTGTTGTATTTCGAGATTAATGTGAGAGGACTATCTTCACTAATCAGGACACTTCACTAATAATGAACAATTTGCTAAACTACCAAAACTTTGAAAAAAGTAGTAAAAGAAAAAGGTAAATGAAAAAAGACTGGCAAGTAGTTAAAAAGGTTAAAACAAAGGGTGTAGTTACAGTCTGTCAGACTTTCAGCCATGTTAGGGACCCTCTTCACCAGCAGCCTGAAATACAAAATACTAATGTTAATTACCATCAAATGTTAAACTATGTACACAGTACAAAGTTGACTTTTTTCAGTTTAATTTAAATAAGTTATTGGTACAAACATGTTGACAAGACGAAGACTTGAATATTTTTTTTAAATGTACATTTTTGGAGTGTTTTCACAATCCAGAGGAAATAAACTTTCAACATGAACCATGTGTGAGAGATATTTATCGTGTTTCTGTGATCTCAGGAGTGCATAGGAACAGCCCACAGACATGAGATAGCAGCGACTGTGGACAAGTGATATCTTCTCGTGCTCGTCACACGCTTGGCATTTCCTTTACAGGGAAAAACACAGACGACCAAAAAAACTGTCTCACCCCGCGACCTTGACCATCTTGGGTTCAAAGGTCTCCACATGCTTCAGAAGGGCCTTCATGGTCTTTCCTGTGTCAACTATGGCCTGAGGGAAGGGAAGAGCAGAGGAAGAGATTTGGAGGAAAGAACGTGGGATATATGAGAGTAGAAAAAAGATCAAAATACAGTAATGTGCAAAAGTCTCAAGCCACAACTGATTTCTTTATATTTTGCTTTCCAGAAGCCAGATCTTCTTTTACTTTTGAAGTTTTTCAGGCTTTGTGAAGGTCTTTTAAAGTTTGCCTTTGGACATTGAATGGTTTTTACGTGTCCAGTCCTTGAACCCGTCCATCAGAGGAATGCTGAGACAATTTATGAGAAGCCTGTCACAAAAACACTTTTCACTATGAAAAATGCCAAAGATAATGCAATTTGAGGAGTTTCCCAAAAACAGAAAACATGGCGTATCTTGTCGTGATGTGTAGCATTCCCTAAAAATATT
>VUQR01031375.1:5464-15506 GCA_015108515.1 Hemichromis elongatus | reverse complement strand
ACTGGGTCTGTGCATCAGCGATTAAAAAACAAACAAACATATATATATATATATATATATATATATATATATATATATATATATATATATATATATATATATATATATATATTTATATATTTTTTTTATTTTTTTTTTTCTTTTTTTTTTTTTTTTTTTTACAATTTGATAACTATTTCCACCGCTACTTAACTTTTTAATAAATTACATTTCTTTTTGTGTTTGTTTTTTAGGAGGCATTCACTGCTTTTCATCCTGATCCTAAGTTTGTGCAAAAGTTTCTGAAGCCGCTGCTGATCGGAGAGTTGGCAACGACAGAGCCGAGCCAGGACCGAGACAAAAATGTGAGCCTTTAATTAAAGCACCTTTTTTTTTTATCGATAAAATGTGAGTGATCTGGTGTAATAAATGAGAGACAGACATAAGTTAGATAATTCACTGATCTGTTATGTTAGTTATGAAGCGTTGAGTGTTGGGAATGTCTGAGATTCTAGGTGATCAGGTTTGTTTTAGCCACCTTAACGCCTTGTTTCACTGTATCAAAACCTAAAATAGCTAAAATCAAAAATTCCTGATTTCAGAACTATCACATCAATATATCACAGTTTTAGTTTCACAGAACTGCTTGTTTCTTTTTCTCTGCACCCAGGCAGCCATTGTGCAGGATTTTGAAACTCTACGAGCTCAGGTGGAGAAAAGGGGCCTGTTTCGAACTCAGCCTTTGTTTTTCTTCCTCCACCTCAGTCACATCCTGCTGCTAGAAGTCCTCGGATGGCTGATCGTCTGGATGTGGGGCACAGGCTGGATACCAACACTTGTGTGCTCTGTGTTTCTGGGAACTGCTCAGGTGATTCAGTCATAAATTTTAAATGGGACGGGAAGTTTCAAATAATGGATATCAATAATAATGAATGTGTAAAATGGAGCCAAAAACTCAGCCTTCAGACTGCTCTCAATGCACAGTTTTAGATTCTGCTCTTGCCCCTTTAAAATGCCAGTGGTGAAAGGTATTCCTAATATGTTCATCACTAACACAGGCTCTGGCTGTCAGGACAGAAGCCCCTCCCACAGACTGTGCAAATCTTCTGTTTACAAGGGCTAACAATCAGATTAAAGGGAGCGTAAATAGTTGTTTGAGAAAAAGTATAAACTGAAATGCTTAAACACAAAGGACTGATACAAGACAAACAGTCAGCACACAAACACATGGTGTTGGAAATCAGGTCCCCTTTAAAGAGAAACCTTTCAGGCAAAACATTTGTTTTCCTGCTTCGTCTCCAGGCACAGGCTGGATGGCTGCAGCATGACTTTGGTCACCTGTCTGTCTTCAAAAAGTCCAGCTGGAATCACCTGGCCCACAAGTTTGTCATTGGTCATTTAAAGGTAACCTCTCTCAATTATAATCCTCTCTCCATGGAAGTGAAACACCGATACTTAAAGTTTTTTCTTTTTTTCAGGGAGCTTCTTCCAACTGGTGGAATCACCGACATTTCAGGCATCACGCTAAACCCAACATCTTCATTAAGGACCCGGATATCAACACGTTGCACCTCTTCGTACTTGGCCGAACTCAACCAGTGGAAGCAAGTAGCACGAAGCTAGTTTTCTAATTTATTAAGCACTCGCACGATCCAACTCGTCATCATCCACTGTTTACCTCTGTGTTACAGTACGGAATAAAGAAGATCAAACACATGCCCTACAACCGTCAACACCAGTACTTCTTTCTCGGTATGTTTTTTCAGATTCATTTAAAAAGTATCAAAACTACAACTTTGTAACATTGCACATTTACAGGAACAGTTCTTGTGTTTTTTATATATTTGTATATATAGTGGGGCCACCGCTGATCGTTCCAGTTTTCTTCAACATTCATATAATGCAGACCATGGTATCCCGACGTGACTGGGTGGTAAGCTGTGTAGTATATTTAATGTGTAAGATTGAATTTTGCCTAAAAGATGAAGTAATTGAGCTTACAGTATTTAACAGAAACATTACAGCAAAAACAATGGTGCAGAATAGAGCATAGGTAAAAATAAGATTATAATTATTTATGATTGTTATGATTAAGATATAAATGATGTAAATCATACAAACGTTCTTGTCTTGTGAAGGATCTGGCTTGGTTCATCTCCTTCTACCTTCGCTTCTTCTCCTGTTATATACCCCTGTATGGCCTGGTTGGCTCATTGGTGCTCATAAGCATAGTCAGGTAACTATTTAAAATGAGAAAACATTACACACATTAACAAATGACTTGTTACCAGTTAACAGACTTTGACGCCTTATATTGTCCAGTCCTTTCAAAGTTTGTTGTCCTTGAGCTGAGAAGCACCATATCTTGCTCTATATTGCTGGAAGATGTGTGGAAAAGCCTGTATTAATATTAAACCTAATCTATTTGACCGCTGTATGCTTAATAAAGTACACTGCAATAGAAAGTGATTCCAGTTTTCGTTCCCTTTGGCCCCGTTATGTATCAACTCAATATGATATTGTTTTTAATGTTACAGGTTTTTGGAGAGTCACTGGTTTGTGTGGGTGACTCAGATGAATCACATACCGATGAACATCGATCATGAAAAGCACAAGGACTGGCTGACCATGCAGGTACCATCTATACAAGGTTGCTACAAGGCTGTGCAAAAGTTTTGGACAATTTAAATATTTTCTGCGTTCACCCAATACTCATGAACATCCCAGAACTCAAATATTGGTCTCTTCTATTCTCTTTACATCTTTCCCCTATATTTAGTAAGACCGTATTAACTCATTTGCACTCTTTTGACTCATTCTGTCATTCAGTTACAATCCACCTGTAATATCGAGCAGTCCTTCTTCAACGACTGGTTCAGTGGACACCTCAACTTTCAAATCGAGCACCAGTAAGTCAAACGTGAATGTTCGCACAAACTAGAGCACTGCTGACAGTGTAAACTAGAATACTGATGTTAATTTAACAACATCCATTCTGCATTTAAAAATAGAAAGTCTCTAATATAAAAAAAATAGTTTTAAAGAATAGTCAGAAGACTGATAGATGTTATTCATTTTCAGAGAGTGGTGGCCAGGGGTAGTCACAGGCAGCACACATTAAACTCAAGCTACACCACTTAACCAGTGGTAACCTTGTTACGATTTTACACCCATGCATAGTCGGCTATTTTTTCTAACAGAACTGTTTTTTTTAGCATAGCTACATTTACTGTTTACACGCCTATACATTACAATGATTTTATGTATCAGTTCAACAATTAACAAAAAAAAAAATCACCTTCTGTTTCTTTTCTTTTGCAAGCTTGTTTCCAATGATGCCACGGCACAACTACCACCTGGTGGCCCCACAGGTCCGTGAGCTCTGCGAAAAACACGGGATTCCTTACCAGGAGAAAACTTTGTGGCGAGGCTTCGCCGATATTGTCACGTAAGTACAACGATAACTGAGTATGAAAATGGTTGCAAATACAGTAGATGGCTCAGTCTTCTTATACGGAAGGACTGCTTTACAGATACACACACTGTTAATTAACTGATGGTCCGGCCATTTTTTTTTCTGACTTCGTTATTCAGGTCACTGAAAACCTCTGGGGACCTCTGGCTTGATGCATATCTCCATAAATGAAAGACTGTACTTTTCTTCACTGGTGTAAAAAGTCTGTTTTCTCTTTTTCATTAAAAATCAACTGTATCTGTTTAAGTCAATACCACGGGAAAGATCCCTCTTATTGTTGATGTTATTAAGTCTTTTTTTGTTTTTCAGACTTGCTGATTTTTATAGATGATGGGGTTTTCCTAAATTGCCTTAAGAGTATCTTGATCAGCAGCATGTGATGATAACACACTTCTAAAAACCTACCTGTGACTTATTTAAAATTAGTTTTCTTTTACATCTGGTGATGCTATTTCAATTATTAGACACAACCATTTACATAAACTACAAAGCCTTTGTAAAATGCATTTGCTATCTTTTATAAAACATCCAACTAGTTTAAATGAATGTAACTACTTTGTAACATGTCGTGCTCTTTCCATAGAGAAGCCGTTACACTGAAATACCACATTAATAATTTCACTGAGACCAATAAATCAAACTGAAACCTTTTTAGACTCTAAAGTTTTCTATTCTTGTTTACATAGGGCATGTTATAACAAGGGAATAAACACAGTGAAAGATCCTGTTCGTCATTCAGGAGTATACCACAGTGATCCGTCACTCAAAAATCTGCTTTGCCTGAGTCAGGAGTCACTGCTTGTTTCACATTGTTTTTTGTGATGCTGGAAGTATCAGTGTTTCCACCAGTTGGCAGAAGCTCTCTGAGAAAAACCGTCTTTGAATATTCTTAAAAACTGTAGACACACGCTGTACATACACATGGCTCACTTAGATATTTCATGCAACTTCTTTTCATTACTATTATCATTTTGGAATATAATAAAGATAACAAATAACATTGTTGACCCAATAGTTTAGCTGGGACACATTACTGTTAGTTTCCCTAATAAGAACTGCTCTGATTAGCATTTTAATTTCAATTTTAGTTCTACTTTTGTAGAATATCTTTAAAATTGTAATAGCATATTTAAATGCAGCATAGCTTTGTGCTAAGTGCTAACAGGCTACATGTGTAATTAATTTTGCATGCACAAAATGATACAGAAAGAACTTCATGAAATGCCAAATTATGGAATATCTTGAAATATATTGCATACCACTCGTGTCCAGTTTCATGGTGATAATGATCATTCATCATGAACTTGGAGGGAGTGGTCCTACTGGTTACCTCCCACATTATAAAGGCATGTTTGGGGCTTTCCAGTTGCCATGACACTAATAACAGTAATACGATCAATGCCATGACTTGCCAATGTCTTCGCATATTTTCCTGGTTTTTAATAACCATGGTTTTTATAGCCATACTCAAAATACTCCTTAACTCAAACGCTTTCATTCATGTCTTCACTTCTCAAGGATCCAACCGACCAATGACAAGAAAACTTTTCTTTCTGTACTTCACACAGTACAGTAACCCGTGAACTGTGATATATTGCGATCCAGGTGAGCTAATATCTCACTGATGTTCAGGTACTCAATATTCAGTATGTGCTGCTGCAGCATAGAAAGATGATGGAAACAAATCTCATCTGACTACCACACTGGAGGCATCTGATTAAGAAACGCATCCCCAAGCAGTGATAAAGAAACCTTTACCCTTCTCATTAGCTCGTATGTTCGATAATAATGCCCTACACTCCTCTGAATCCATTATAGTACCTCTTGATAACATGCCTCAGCTGTTCGGAGCAGATAAGATTACAGCTGAAGTCAAAGTGACATGAACTCGTAGAAATTACGCAAACATGAAGAAAAACTGAAAAACATGAACTGCCCTATGTGATTTTCTTTTACTGTTCTTCCATCCTGCAGCATCTTGGGTGAGCTGAATCACCCAAGATGCACCTGGGGTTGAATGTTGCAGAGCTTCTGTCAACTTAATGAACTGTGGCAAGCCACTAATGAGCTGTGAGGACAGTAACTTGAGCATGATGCAGATGACAGGAGACGTAATTTATTTTAAAGATGTTTACTTTTGAATGATCAAGTTACATTATGTCAAACACTTGAAAAACTCTATGCTCCCATGTGCCTAATGTGGCTGTGTCGCCTGTGCTTCAAATGACCATTGAATTCAGGTACTCAGATCACCTCCATGACCACAGTTGTATAAAATCAAGCATCTAGACATGACACCAACAATTTAAATTGTAAAAATTTCCTTGCTTCAACAGTCAACTGTTAGTAGTACTATAAAAAAAAGTGGAAGTGATTGAGGTGCATAATTTGCAGAGGTCGCCAACTTTCTGCGGAGTCAGTCACTACAAACAGATGTGGCCTTCAGATTAGCTCAGTGCACAGAGAGCTGATAAAGTGGTGAAATGCACGATGCCAGTGGACTCTATAGCATGTTATGCTATGTTACGTTTTCGGCCACCCAACACATTCCTATGTAACGCGTTCGGAAAAAGGAGGAAACGTGAGAACCGTTTGGACTCAATCTGCACATGTACATTTATTTTACTTTTAATCACTTTGGAAATCACCATCTAACCCCATTAAGGTTATGGTTAAGGCTAGGGATAAGGTTATGGTTAGGGTTAAGGTTCGGGTTAGGGCTGGAATACACGGCTAAAATGTCTGTTATCGCCAGAAGTATCATTCTATTGGATTTCATCCACAACTTGGAGTGTATTACAGGAATCCTTAAGGTTACCTTTCACAATCCCATGAGACACCTCAGGACGTGACAAATCGTTGGTATGTTACACGTCAAGAATGAGAACGGGCTCTATTTTCAGTTAAAGGAACTCCTATTCCTTCAGTATACCCAGACATTTTGGACAATTTCATGCACCCAACTTTGTGGCAACAGTTTGGGGATGCCCTATCAATTTTTAAAGACAACTCTGCACCACTACACAAAGCAAGCTCCATAAAGACATTGATAAGTGACTTTGGTCTGGGAGAACTTGAATAGCCTGCAGAGTCCTGACATATAGATAGAACACCTTTGTGATAAATTAGTGCAGAGACTGCAAGCCAGGCCTTCTCGTCCAACATCAGTGTCTGACCTCACAAATGCACTTCTGGAAGAGTGGTGGAAAGTCTTTCCAGAAGAGATGAAGCTATTATATTTGTAAAGGGTGAGTCAAGATTATGGAAACTATGGATTAAGAATGGGATATCACTCAAGTTCATATGCGTGTGAATGCAGACAAGCAAATACTTTTGGCAATATAGCGTATGAATTTATCTTTTTTTTGCAAAAATTAGAAGTGAAGAATAAAAATTCAACAAAATTCAAATTAAAAAAACTTCTCACACTGTGTCTCTTACATTTCCGACCCTAATGGTTACACAGGAAGCCCTTACACAAGCTAAATGCTAAGAGCATCAATGTAAAACAATCCTTTAATAAGATTAATAAAATAAGTAATCAGTCTCTGTTGTCTATTTTTTTCATCATTAGATCCTGGTGTTTACGCTGCCTCTTGCAACAAGCACCATTTATTTATAGGTCTCTCCAAGATACCGTTCCCTGCCTGCAGCTCCACTCTTTGTACCATTGCAGAGGAGTGTGGGATGGTTTGAGCTATTCCTGTCATTATCCGCACACTTCCAGGGGATGAACGCTTAATAACTAGCGCCAATATTGAGCGTTCCTGTTGAAGGTGGCATACTGGGGTCAAGATGATGCAAAAATGTATATGAGTTGGAATCTTCTTCCCAAACTCTTACCTGATAAAAAAATAATAATTAAGTGCGACAGACTCTTCCCAAACCTCACCAAGACAGCAGTGAGTGTATTGTTGAGCACAAGCCCCTGTAATCAATATCATTCAGTGACACATGCCATGCTAGTGCTATGCACTCTAACACCACACAGTTTTTGTTTTTATTTAGGTGGTACACAGCATGGGGTGATTGAGTTGTGCTTAAGAAACTTTAACAACTTTTTTTTTTTTTCTTCAAACAGACTCCACATGATGGCTTTGTGGTATTTAAGAAAGATTTCTTTTAATCAGTTCTCTTTTCAAACTGGCAGCTCTTTGTTCAGTCTGGAATTTTTAGTGCTTTGTTGTTGTTTTTTAGTTGACAGCATAAACTACATGTCTTCCTGAGACATTGCTTCATTGCCATGATAATGAATGTGTTTTGTAAGCCTACGGCTTTACCAGCAGCTGTTTTGTTTTCACGCTGAGATTGGGTTGTCTCAGTAATGAGCTGTCTTATCTGTAGAATTTATGCTTTGATTTTGCACAGGTCTGTACTCCATGCAGCCTAAGAGAGTCTTCACCGCATAGGGACAGAGACAGCACAGTCAGCAAAACTTGCTGTGCACCGTCTGTGTTCACTGATTTCTAATGCTGTTTGTGATATGTTTTCCTCCTTTTTTATGGCAATATTGTCTTGTTTCTATGGTTATGCATTCCATTTAAATTCCACATCATCCTTTGTGTTACAAGAGCAAATGAGAATAAGCACACCATCTTCTGAGTTGATCAAGGCTTTATCAATATCCATCCATCCATCCATCCATCCATTCATTCGCTTCTGCTTATCCTTTTTGCTGGAGCCTATCCCAGCTGTCACAGGGCGAGAGGCAGGGTACACCCTGGACAGGTCACCAGTCTGTTGCAGGGCTAACCATTCGCACACACATTCACTCACGCATTCACACCTATGGGCAATTTAGATTGATCAATTAACCTATCCCCACTAACTGCATGTCTTTGGATGGTGGGAGGAAGCTGGAGTACCCGGGGAGAACCCATGCAAGCACAGTGAGAACAAACAAACTCCACACAGAACGATCGAATGAACTCAGGACCTTCTTGCTGTGCAGCAACAGTGCTAACCACCGTGCCACCATGCTGCCCAGCTTTATCAATAAGTGCTAATAATTGTTACCTGATCTCCATAATACTTCTAAGACAGTCATCGTGTTTCCTTGAATGCTCTGTTTAGTGCCATATGTTCTCAGCTGTAAATAAGGGCTTGTGTTTCTCTTGCAGTTACATTTTCAGTTTTAGTTTTCTGCTGAAATGGCTTTCTTAAAAGCTCCCATAAAGGACCTGCAGTGGCTCCCCCATGAAAACTGGAACATCTTTAACAGGCAGCTAAGCCTGTTTCTGTTGATAAACTAACATCTCTGTGATCATATTTCTCTAGAATACCATCACTGCTTTTGTTAATCTGTTGATTTTGTCTGTGTCTTGACCTTAAATCCTGCGAATTTATTAGCTGCAGTGGCATTTCTTGGCTGTGGGATGACATCTCTGTTGTTCTTCCTATAATTGAAATCCACAAAACAAATATTATTGAGCCATAGTAACTTGTGTTGACTTCTTATGTCTCATCCTCGTTCAATATTCTTACTTGAGCTCTCTTTTCTACAATAACTGCTTCTAAAGCCAACCTTTCGAGCTACGCCTATTAATAGTTCTGCATCATTTTCTTCTTCAGACACAAAATGTCTTACTCACCTAGTGAGGTCATCAAACTCCATGACAAAAGCAGGGAAACAATTTTGCATATAATGGTTTAAATCATCTGCATTTTACCGACATCACAGCAAACTGTCAAGATCTTTCTTACTGTACTGCTACTATTTATCTGGCTCTATAAGATCTGTGCAGTTTAGTTTTTAGTCCAGTGCTTTCTCAGTTAACTTGCTTGTTCGTTAGATTGCATGTCTTTATCATTAATTACACATCTATCTTAAATGGCAATAGACAATTCATGTGACTTCTTTAGACTCAAAGATGATTTAGATATTTTGTTTGGTTTCCATTGCAATATTGTATATGTTTCCAGAGAACACCAGAAGCCACACAACACTAATGATAAGCCCGCATACTGTTGCATCACTGAGTCAAATGAGTTGTTTGATTGAAGGAGTACAATCTGCTGGTGAGGGAGGGAATTAGCAGCTATATTACCAACAAAACCATGCTTCACATCCTCCTTATTTGCAGTAAAGTTAAATATTTGCAATTTAAAAACATACTGACTATAGAACAACAATCTCTGCGTGTACAGTAGCCATTTGTCTGATGCCATGCATTTTACTATTCACAGCACCTAATGTCGTTTTTTTTTTTGTAAGGTGTTTCTTCTTTCAAAGCATCCGCATGTTAAATGGTGTGGCACTAAAAAAAACTATCTGATCTAAAGTAGTATAAATTGCCCTATTTTGCAACAGTGCGCACCTAAGTGAGTCATTATTTTACGACACTGGATCATGTAGAATTCGTTATCGCTGACATTATGGCGGTTTGGGGATCAGGAGGGCATATAAAATAAAAATGGCCTTAGAGTTGGAAAGTTTCTGCTCTTACTGGAGCACTGCCAGCACAATAATGCAATTAATGCAGTTATTTTTAATTTTTAATTTTGTCAACATCACTTTAAACTTGTTTACCCGTTGATGGTCTGCATGTTTGTATGGTGCGTGGAGCGTGTTTATATGTAATATTTTGC
>VUQR01031373.1:0-14483 GCA_015108515.1 Hemichromis elongatus | reverse complement strand
CTTACAGCTTCTTTCTCTTCAACAGAGCAATGCTGGAAATGATAAGAGGCCCATTAATGAGGAAGAGGGTCCATCGACCTCCACAGCACAGCTTACCTCAGCAGGAATATTGTTCGTGAAACCGAAAAACCAGAGTTTCCCTTATCTCAGGCTTAACTAACTCAGGGTTTTCACTAAACCTGCTTTCTGAAACGGGCCCCTGGTCGCAGATAATTCCGAAATAAAAACATCACAGCAGCCAGACGGTGGATGCAAGCATTTATTTGGGGCGATGGCGTGGAGGGTGGGGGGGGGTAGGGTCATACAAACTAAACATGTTTTAAACCTTTGAACCTTTCAAAACTGTAGAAAATACAGCAGTGTGTTTATCACCATCGCATGTGTTCTGCATATTACAATATAATACACTTTTGCCTGCCTGGAAACAGAACATTGCTGTATGTGCAAATACAGGCTTTCCTTCCAGTCTCTGGTGTCTTAGTTCATATTTGTGCCTGCACTTTCTAAGCACATTAAAGATATTTCAGAATAAATTCATTTCATACATTTTCTTCAACAGATGCAAAACAGCAGCACACAAACAATAAAGCTTAAAAAATGCTCAGTTTGCTATCTACATAACTTTAAGGTGCTTTTCTCAGTATGTGTTTATCTGCTTTGTGGTTTTAATTAAGACCGTGGTTACTTCGTCTGACTTAATTTGAATTAATTTAATTCATTTCTAAATATTTATGGTTAGACCGACACAGTTGACTTTTTGTTAAACCCTCATACCCTTTGAACTGCAGCCACCTTTGGGAATAACAGGAAGTGGAACGACTCTCTAATATATGTAGAAAATGTAATAAAATGTATTTAAAAATCTTTTTTTCAAGGTCTGAAACACTGTTGCTTCCATTCTGAAGGTGGCAACATATAAAACATGTCTGCATCTGATTTTTTAATAAAACAGTTAGCTTTCATGACTGATCCCGAGCTCTAATTTTTACCCAGGTCAAGCTTATCAGTAATCAATAATTAATCGAGCTGAAAAGTGCTGCAAATAAGCAGCTACAAAGTTTGGCCAGAAGGGGGCGTCTTTTGTAACCTGAAAAAGTAACGTGAAAAAGCATCACAACAGCCAAATACACATTTGTCGCTCAAACAAAGTCCCTCTAAAAATAGCCTCACACCTCGGCAGACATCGCGAAACTGCTCCGAGCATTTTTTTTATGAACCGTGATCAAAATTTACTTTAATTTTAGTGACGAACGACACGTAAAAAACGCCTGTCCAGAATCACAAATCAAATCCGATTAAAAAAAAATCCTCCAGAAGCTGTCTGCACTTCTCACGTTGTATTTTTTTTTTTAAACTTTGATGTTTTTTGCAATTCTCTTGTTCATAGTGAAGTTACCGCCAACTTTTCAACCAATCAGTGTTCGACCCACGCACGGGGTCGTCCGTGTTGAGTTTAAACTTGGTGAAAGTCATTAGATATATATATATATATATATATGTAAACGTCATCCCTCTAAATACTCCCAGGCACAGCACAGGGAGCAAAGCTAGCTGAGTGCTGCCCCTCAGCAGGCTTCCAAAGTTGGCTGTTTGGAGTGGCAGGATCTAAAATGGTGTGTTTCGGAAAAAGGATGAAAGTTAATATCGATGTTTTGAACAGAATCATGCACGGCTGCTTTAGTGGAGTCCCAGAATAAAAGTGCAGGCTTAGAAATGAGAATCCCATATAGCCCTCAGGTGGAGGGTTTAACCCCCGGTTAACTGTCCCTCCGTCTGACCAAAATCTTCCAGCTGAAACGTTTCAAATTTGGTTTTGATTACTTCTAAATTAAAGCAGCTTTTAGTGTTTGGCCAATCGAATATATCTCCGATAGTATTTACAAAGTCGCCATTCAAGCTTTACTGACATGAAACAAGTCAACATTTGGTCTACGTAAGCAGTACACAGCACTGTATAAGTTTAAGGAACATTAACATGTGACATATATAGCAGGAAATATAACTCTCGAAAAATAAATAAATAAATAAACACGTTTCTTTTCCTCAAAGCCACGGAAGAAACATTACGATGGCTTCTCAAACCCGAATTAAACGTTTGTGCTCAGGAAGAAAATCCAAACATCTGACGGCTGTTTTTGTTTTTTCTCGTACGGTGCAGACTTGATAGATAGCTACTCTGAAACTGTCAGGCAGTATTAGTGTGGGTAAGATTCACGTCACGTTCATTCTAGTGTAAATGTTTTGTATACTAGAGTATCTTTTAAGTTCAGAATGAGTTCAGTCACAGTCTGGGTGTTAGGCTAAAGCTGGAAGTTATTCAGTACTGAAGACACACACACACACACACACACACACACACACTGCAGTCCAGCAGTGAAACTGCTCCAGCTCTGGTCTCTAAAGGACACGATCACGACGATCAGCGGAGGAGGGAAACGGACTGAAGCCCAGCCCACAAACAGGAAACGAGGGGGAGGGGCGTGTCTGTGCTTTCAGAACTCGTGTCTGTGGTACATGTCGGGGTCGTAGTATTTGGTGACCACCACTCTGTTGGCAAACTTGCGTCCGGTGAGGGCTTGCATGGCTTTCTGACAGTCTGCAGCAGAGACGTACTCGACAAAGATCTGAGATGAAAAAGGGCCGGTGAGTCCCGAAGAATCGACGCAGCGAGGAATGAATGTGTGAGGACAGTTTTACATTTACTTCTTTTAAACTGATTTATTTTTAAAATGTCTTTATTTTAACTATACTTCTTTATTTGACAAGTTTCTTTACATATACATATTTCCTATCTATAAACTTCACCTTCCCACAGCCGGGTACTTCCACGCCGTCAACAGGCCGGGGGATCTCGATGGAGCGCACGGTGCCGTACTTGCAGCATTCCTCGCGGATGTCCTCGAGGATCTCCTCGTAGTCCTCGTCGTCCACCAGCTCCTCGGGCATCACCATGTTGAGCAGGCACAGCACCTCTGTGGGCATGCCAGAGTTCTGCAGCCTCTGAAGCCCAGGCACCTGCAGCGTCACCGGTGTCTCTATGATGGAGGTCTGCAGCGCACACACAGTGGAAAAACGCTAAAGCTGAGGCCTCAAAGTGCAAAATCCAAAACGAATGGATGACAACATCCATCTTTGATACACAGACTATGCACATGACGCAAAAAAATAAGACGACGGGTTCACGTTGCGACTTGCACTCACAGGATTGGCGTTTTTAGCTCCCACGCTCGCCCTCTGGACAATCAGCTTTTTGTCGCCCAGCTGCATCCCATTGAGCCCGGCTACAGCCTGATGAAGAGCAAACAGACCTGTAACCAAACAGCTCAGCTCAAGATCCCACCGAAACACTTCATCGCCCTTACCTGATCGGTGGCGCTGATGTCTACGTATTCGCAAAAGGCGTAACCTTTCGACAGTGACGTGGCACTGTCCTTCACCAGGTTGAACGCTTTGAGCGGCCCGAACGACGTCAGGAGCTCCTTAACCTGCAAACAAGAGTCCGGGGGCGAGATCTGAGCTGGAGAACTCCCCGCTGAATGTGCTTGTCTACTCAGTGAATTCTAAATGTCCATTTGAGACTCGAAAGCAGTTTAACAGCACAACACATAGAAGCAGAATGCGAGTCATTCAGTAAGGTGCCGGGCTCATCTGTACACACTGCTGGAGCATTTTACACTCTAAAGATTTCTCAGTACTACGCTGCTTCCTGGGAAAAACGCAGGAACAACACCAGCACATAAAACTGTTCAAAGTCCTGAGAATGATCAATAACCCTGCAGCTTATTTCACTTTGTCGGTTAATCGCTAAAAAAACGGCTTCATGTCAGTTTCCCATTTTGTTGAAACAGTGTTTCCCACACATAGAATTTCCTTTGGGCTGCCGAGGTTTATCTGGTGATTGATTTGATAGCTAAAAACCCTTTGGCTCTTATTTTGAAAGTTTAGTCGCTGCTGCCTGGCTTAATGTGCAGAAAGGCGTGATGGCGGTCTTTTGGATTATTCAGGTGCTCACAGGAAGTGACAATTCCACGCTTCCTATTTCTAATCTCTGAATGAACCATGCAGCCTAGCAGGGTGGCCTTTTGGCAGATGAGCCATGGAGTCGCCCCCTCCTCATTTACATAAATTATTTGGGCTACTTTATGCAAATCAAGCTGATTCAGTTATATGACTCCTCTGAAAACTAGAAAAAACAGAGAGCTGCGTGGCTTGTTTCTCACCTCAAATGTTTCATTTTGCTGTTTTTTAGTAACCTGCAGGAAAGTCTCCCAGCAAGCTGCCATACTGGTTTCGTTTGGAAATCTACGTCAGTACTGGAGGCTAAAGGAGAGGCACAGCACCGGCCAATCACTGATGTCTCTTTCTAAAGATTCAAACACTTGGGAAAAAAGATCATCCCAGGAGTCTCTCATCCTGCAAACTGAATTCAGATCTGTGGGAAACACTGTAAAATATGGAGTATATGGATAATTTAGAGGCTGGAATGACTTAATGACAATCGACTGAAGTGTTCAAACATGGTTAAATATATAAACAGATGTGAATATAATAGTAATCCAATATTCAGTAGATGGCGTTAAAAAGTGAGTAAACTTACTAAAGAAATAACAAAACACCATCTCCACCGACACAACCCCCAAACCTCTGTGATCAATCCCCGGATCTTAAACGCGCTCCAAAAGCATGATGGGAGAAAGAAAGTAGCCTGTAAGCGACCTGCGGACTCGGAGTGTATCCGTGTGAGGACCAGAATGTCTTACTTGCCTTGTGTTACATGTTGGCATGGCAGCAGTAGATGAGTACTACTGAACAAATTATGAGCGCAGACTTAACGATCTTACAGGCCCCTAGCTGGGGACAAAGTGGGGGAACAAAAATGAAAGAGCTGTGAGTATCAACGCAGTGGCAGTGACTGCAAGTATTAAGAAAAAATAAGTCAAAGAATCACAGACATCAGGCTGCATGTGCTCTGCAAACTAACTGAGGCTAAATGAGACAGAATGGACAGTTAGAATTAAGTTTCTCTGTGTAAAGATGCACAAAATAAACAGGGTTTGTTTTTTTTCGGTCTTTAACAAAGGGAAAGGCCACCTTTTGTTTGAGCTGCTGAAGCGTTTCTGTTTACTGACTTTCTACGTCCTTTCACGATTATGTAGTCAGGCGCCATATTTCCATTTAAAGGCGTTTAAAGGTACTTTTTGTAACGAAAGTAATCTTAATTAAAATCAGCGGGCGTTTTTGGGTGCTGAGATTTGGCTTTCCCACAATGCCACTGTAAATAACAATGTTCTTATCCTTCAAGTAACTGAATGGGGTGATTTGTGAATCCGTCTGTATATCTATGAGTCCCACTGTTCCAAAACTGAGGGGTTTACGTTACTGCAACAGCCAGGCCTCACCTGACACTCATAACAGGTCAACGTTTCATATTAATGTAAAACTTTAACATCTGAAACATGCAGCAGCGCGAAGATGCCTTACTTGATGAACAGCTTCATAATGAGGCTAAACTGATATATAACTGTTACAGTTTAAACTGACAAACTGCACCATATGGTGGTCAAAATTAGTACTGCACTAAAGTGTGCACAGCTGTAGCTCAACTTCAGCTGATATCTCCTCAACATTCAGAGAAGCTCTTGATATAAACTTTTATTTATATATATATATAATTGTTAGAAGGCCCTACCTGTCAATAAACAACAGAAAAATCTAGAAAGGCACTCTTAAGGTGGACTTTTTCTTTGATAATGACCCTCTGGAATAAATACCACAAAGAATTAACTTAATGTGACTTTATCAGCCTGCTGTGTAAATACACTGGACTTTGCTTACCTGTCTTAAATCAGTATGCTTAGTATGAGAAAGGTGTAAGGAGTTTACTTATATTTAATGATGTATGTAATATCAGAGGTTTACCAAAATAAAAGCTGTGACATTATGAAACACAGGCTCGAGCCCTGTGTGTTGTTTTTTTTTTTCTATTTTGTGCTTTTACACCATGCGGTCCCTCCAGCTATTTTGACCTCCATTGGAAGCCTTGTTACTCGAGACTAATCACCACTTAGATTTTTTTTTTTTTTATATTGCTCACGTCGTAAAGCAATGTGAAACATAAAACATACTATGCATGTTTCAGTGAGGAAAGCTGAGAGCGGCCGTTCGGCCTGCGCTCAGATAAATACCTGGTCGTCATTTAGGTAGTTGGGGAGGCCTCCTATGAACAGTTTATGAGGGGAATCGGGAACGACGGTGGAGACGACGCCTACACAGAAACCACGAGAAGAGAAAACAATCAAATCACAAAACAAATACGAGTTTGCAAAGCACAAATGATCATGAAGTAAAATCTAGTAGAGTAGCTTTGCATGACTCCCGCCCCTTTAAACCATCTTTTTCCTGATTGTGGGGGTTTTAAGGCTGTGTGATTAGTCAATAATCCTAATCTTGATTAATTAACATGATTATTTATTAACCTATCACGCTTCGGGCCTTCTGAGCATCACATGGAATTCAAATACAGAAACCAAGGTGGAAGTGGTGTAGACTGCAGGCTTGACCCTAAAGCCCGTCCCACAAGGTCATCCCGGGAGGTCCAGGCAGCAGGACTAACATGTGACAAAGAAAAATGGGCCGTGACCCCGAGACTTCCTTTGACCATGTGCTCATTGGGCCTCGTGGAACCACAGATGTTGTCATTTTTAGTCTGTGTATTGTACTTGACTGCTTTGAGCTCAGTATGAGTTAAAAAAAAGGACACAAGTGAAAGCTGAAGTGATATTTTTGTTATGGACTGCTGTCACTAAACTGAACTAAATCACATCTGAACTCAATTCCTTGGATAAAGCTGTCATGTCTCGATTATAATAAGAAGTTTATTCATCTCCGTCCATTTTCGTCAGTCATGGTTTCATCCCAACAACTCTACTCCCAAAATCAACACTGAAAGTAAAATCTGATCTTAGCTCACATACACACATCTCATTATGAGAAACCTCGGTCCTGCCTAACGCGAACACCCACTATTAAAACAGGTTGTATACGTCAGGAAATAAGGTCCGGCTTCATGTGAAAACAGGTCATTTTAACTCTAACTAAATTTAATGACGTCAAATGAAACCGGAACGCTCTAAAAAGAAGAAGAAGAAAGCATCGGAGTCAAACCTGGAACGTGGAACGCCGGCTGCTCTGAGATTCCGGGTAACGGCCGATAGTCGTGAGGTCGTCTGATCTTCAGCGACTGTCCCTGAAAAATGATCCCATCGAAGGCCATGGCCTGCGTCGTCTCATCCACAGACCGAAACTAGGAAAAAAAAAAAAAACCTCACACTGAGTCACAGTGCCAACAAAGAACGATCATAATAACACGCACTAACACGACTGCTTCGGCGGGAACATGATAAACCCTACAGTGGGCCGTTACTGAGGCTGAGATTTAACCTTCGGCTCGTCCGTGCAGTTTGTTCTTTAGAAGAATCGCAGGAGAAGCCAAATCTCTGCAGACAGCACGCACATGCATGCAGCAGGCGCGAGAGCCTGCAGCAAGTCAGCACGCCGGTGCTCCTCGTGTTAACCAGCGCTAAACAGCAGCTCGGACCTCTGCTCACAACTGAACACTACCTGATGTTACTGTGAGCAGGCCAGGCAATAAAAAATACATAAATAGAAAATGTAGATAAATAATAAGCACAAGGAAAAAAGTCTTCTTTTAACATTTAATCTAAAATATTTAGAATGAATTAAGAATACTGAAAGTAAAATGATCATAAACACAAACAGAAATAATAAATAGTTTTAGGAAGTTGGAGACATGTTTTTTAAATTATCTACTGACAGAAAATAATTTGTTAAAAACAGGAAGACGAATAAATATGTGAATGTTGTTTCGTTACAACCTAAAACACTGAACGGGAATATGAACCTTCACCTCTAGGAAAGCAAAGTTCTTATCCTGGTTAATCTGCACGGCGAGAACGGGGTTACTCGGGGCTTGTGAGAGTCCCGCGAGGCGCATCTGGGCGTTGAAGAACTCGGCCATGGACTCCTGAGGAGACAGGAATCCAACGTGAGGCGCCGCGCCGGCAGCTCTGTTTGGTACGAATCTACAGCGACCACCAGCTTACCTCAGTCACTCCAAACGGGATGTTGCCAACGTAGAGGCGCCTGGCTTGTCTCGTCATCTGACTGCCGACTATGGGCACTTGTGTCGGGGCTGCGGCTACTCCAGTCGTGGTGGACGTTGCCAGCAGAGCTATTGTTGGAATCTGGCCGGCCGCTGAGGAAACACGAAGGAGGGACAGTGTTTGCTGCCAAATAGCTTCGCACAGATGCCACTATTAATGTGTTTGAGGGACAACAAACCCACAGTCAGACTGCAGCGCAGCAAACACGTAGTTTTATGAAGCACAGCGGGCACTTGAAGGTGTCAGCGTGGTTCAGAGCTCATCACAGAACAAACATGAGCATAGATTCAGTCAAATCTGATTAAAAAAACTACAAAAAACATCAAATGTTTTCCTCTGAATTATTTCCTGTGTACAGAAACACAAGCATCCCTGAATCCTCCAATCACAGTGCTGACCAGAGACCATGTTAATACGTTATAGAATGAGGTGATAAGGTCATATGTTTCCTGGTTTGGCTGCTGATTGGCTCTTTGAAGCAGGGACAGCACTACTGCTGGCTCCCCCTTGCAGCGTCCCAGCATTAAATAATAACAGCAGACATCTCCGTCGGCTATCCCAGATCTAACCTTCACACCTACTTCACGCTGTCGCTGACCAGCTGGGCGGAAAAGAATAAGGAGCCCAGCACAGCAGAACGAGAAGCACAGGCTGACAGTTTTCATTGTTTTTTAAAGCTCCGTTTACAAAGAAGCTCTTTGTGCGCTTTGACCTGCAGCAGTGGCCGAGCTAAAGGATCTACACAAACCAGAGTGGCCCGTTCTTTTATATTCTTTTTACACTGGACCCTGGAGGCAGTGGACAGCTAAAACACAGACAGCGCTGAGGCTAAAGAGGCAAAGGGAGCACGCCGGGTACCTTGCATAGCTTTATATTGCATTGGTGTGATATGTTCAAAGCCAGGAGGAGGCACGTCCCAATATTTGCAGGTCCTTTTCTTCCTTGTTCGTCTCGGAGAGTGGCTGCACGCAGAAAACAGAAAGAAAAAAAAAACATTTCAGTGGAAATATCTTAATAATGATGTCATCACAAGAAGACTTGCTCTCTCCTGCAGCGTTTGCTATTTTTTTTCTACTGTTTTTATTTTACTGTGTTGAATTTCCTGAACTAATTTATCTTTAAATCCAAAGTTTTAGTTTTGTCGTATTTTATTTTACCGAGCTGCGTGAGTTAATCTGTGTTGTTAAAGGTCAGCGACCTCAAACTGAGCCACGTTCAGCCCATTGGCTGGTGAGACTCCCCCTTCTATCACTGTAAAGATGTTTAACTACACATTTAATCCTTGTGTGTAAAATTGCAGAAAAAGTTCTGGTAGCTCATTGGCCAGGCGGTCCCGGGCCTTATGTTTGAAACCCCTGTGTTTAATGTTGTGGCTGCAGGAATATCCACATGTCTGGGCTACACGGACTCATCCTCCCCAGGAAGGCATGCAGTTTTCCACCTGTGCTTCTTGTGGTCTCGGGAGGAGCTGCGCCGATCCCGGCTCTTCCTGTCCCGGCTACGGCTTCGTTTCTCCCGGCCGCGGCTCCCTCGGTCTTTGCTCCAGCTGCGATGCTTGTCACCTCGGCCGGGAGATCCGCTGCGACTCCTCTTCTTATGCCGCTCCCTCTCTCGCTCTGTGAGGTCAGGAAAAACACGGGGTGACAAACGCGACAAAGCAGCGGCGCTTCGTTTTTGAGCAATAACATCAAATGATTCCAGACTGCGCCGGCGCTCACCCGAGGTTAGACTGTGGCCCTGGAAATAAAACTAAGTTGACACCTCTAGTTTCGCAGGAGTTGGCCCAGAATATTGGAAAGCTCCGATAAAATTAGAATTTAATATAAAAAATGTCCCCAGTCAGCACCAGACCAGTAGATCAGACTGTTACTGGCCTCTTCTTTTACCACCAGTTTAATCTCTGAGAATATTACATCATTTATAAGCACATTTAGGGGTTAATATAAAAGCATAGCAGAGAAAAAACGCATTAGCTAAAGCAGATGAGCAAATTCTGAGACCGGTGGCTGGATTTAAAGATACAGACAGTTTCCATTTCTTCCTCATTCAGTTGGCTGTCGTGTCATCGCCATCAGCGACCAACCCAGTCCTAACCTGCTGCTCTGGAGACAGGCAACAAGCACAGACGTGGATGCATGCCAGTCAGAATGATTATTTCTTTTGTACCTTGAAGGCCCAGAGAAAAAAAAAACTTTACACATATTCAAACAGCACAGGGTTCGGGTCATTGCTGATCAAGTCCTGAAGATCTGAAGGTTAATGACGTCTGGTGGTTTAATGGCCTTTAATGTGAATATACCGACTCTAAGAAGAAAGTAGCCATTAGTGAAGGTTCATTTTGCTTGCCCGAAGCATCGCTTGCCCGAACGGGTCAGCGGCTCGTAACACTGGTGTGGACGGTTTTAATGTCACAGGCAGTGATTTTGCTGTAATTTTCCATCTGTAGTGGCACAATTTACTACCGTGGACGTGACCGAGCAAACAGCTCTGCTGGAGATGAGTGGCTGTGTCAGGCTGTGGATGTGGTCTGTGACTGAAAACCTTCTGTAACTTCACTTTATTCGAGTTCATGACATATTTTCATTACTGCAGGTATATTACACATTATAAGAGATTAATAACACCTACATTAATGAAAAAAAATAGCCAATATTTGCTGGAGAAGCTGAGAAAAGGTTAAAAAGATTCAAAATTAATATTGAATGTAAGTCTGACTGTAAGTCTGTCTGCGAGAGTTGGACAGCTGCATAAGTTACCACAAAGTTATCCCAGCTTATCCCAAGTATTCTCAGTGGGGTTAGGGTGTGGAGTCTGTGGTGGCCAAGAACGGTAGCTCCACATCTTGTGTGTGTGTGCGAGTGTGTATGTGTGTGTGGCTGACATCCAGAAATTATACCAGTGGCTGGACAAAGCTGGCCTGAAAGACAGCACAGAGGCAGTAATCATGCCAGAACAGGAACAAGCTCCCGAGGTCAACATGGGAGACGCCCCCAAGTATGGTGGAGAGTGATGGCTAACCAACCGGACATAGCGGTGGTAGACAAACAGACGGCCGTAGTGATCAATGTAGCGGTTCCAAACGACAGCAACATCAGGAAGAAGCAACACGAGAAGCTGGAGAAATATCAAGGGCTCAGAGAAGAGCTCGGGAAGATGTGGAGGGGGGAAGGTAACAGTGGTCCCAGTGGTAACTGGAGCACTCAGTGCAGTGACTCCCAAGCTAGACGAGTGGCTCCAGCAGATCCCAGGAACAATATCGGAGATCTCTGTCCAAGAGAGCGCGGTCCTACGAACTAAGCTAAGATTCTGCACGGGACCGTCAAGCTCCCAGGCCTCTGGTAGAGGATCCGAGCTTGAAGGATAGACCGCCTGCCAGGGCAAGAGGGGGATTTTTTAAAAATATATTATTAATATTTATTTAATTATTTTTTAATCTATATCACATTCCTTTAATATCCAAATACCACTTTTTGCACTTCTGCATGTGAGCTTGTTAAACATAACATATTTTAGAAATCTACATTTACATTATTTTTTGTATATTAAGATATACAATTAATTTACAAATTCAAAAAATTCATTACAAAACAACATAAATATAAATACATATACCAAAAAAATCAATTTGCCACAAATTCTCACTATTTCAAGTAATTTAAAAAAATAGCCAATAGAATATGAAAACATTTAAATCTTTTATTCGAATTTTAAATAATTAAATAAAATTTTGACAAAATTAAGTTAAACGATTCTACATTTAAAAACAACAAATAAATAAAATCGTGCTAAAAATAACCAACATGTTTTATTTTTCATATATTTTATAATATTACATTGACTTTTACAAATATTCCGCAAGACCGTGTTTAGAACTTCAAAACAGACCATTATAAAATGTAAAAATTATAATAAATAATAGGCTTTATATAGTATTAAAAATAATAAACTCGTGTAAGGATCACATATGCAGACATAAATATAAAGTGATAATTGAGTATTTGTTTATCTCAGCTCCAACTCCTCATTATTACTGAACCAGTTACAAATAAACTGTTCCCTTCATTTTTGTGCCTTATTTTTTCTTTCCTAATGATGCTGATCGATCAATCACTCAAAAATGATTTTTTTTTTTATTAATTTGTTAATAACGCGTTGCAATACTTATTAATAGATGCCGATTTCAAAGACAGTACCACATCATTCAGAAAGTGTCCTGGTACTACATTTCTGCCCGCAGGTGTCTTCACTGAGGAGGAGAAAACTATAAAGAGGTGCGCGGTTTTCCTGGAGTTTGGCCTCCTGCTGCCTCAGGTAAAATTCACTCTGCGCTCTCACCGGCACTCAGACTGCGTCCAGGGCTGTGTGATAGATTTAGCAGCTCCAGAGGCAGACTGAAGTCTAATCAAAATATGATCGTACAGATAAGGCGAACGAGCTGAGTCATATAGAGGAAAAGTACGCGCTGAAGTTGGTGTCAGGTCGCGATATTCATTCATAAAACCAACAGAGCGAGCTAACGGTCCGCACCGGCGCTACGCTGCTAGCTTGCAGACCGAACTGGGGCACAGACGGACGGCAGCACTCACCCTGTCGATTCTCGCTCAGCTGTTTCTCAAACTCCTCGAAATCCGACATGATCTCTGTCACGCTGCTGTGAAAAGAAAAATACAGCGGCTCCGATGTGTCTGACGGGAAAGATGAAGCGACCTGTCCGCTCTGTCAGCGCAAAATCTCCGAGAGCTCGTCAGAGTCAAGGTAGACCCACAGTGTCCGGCGAGCCCTTCAAAATAAAACCAGGCGGAAGTTTAAAATTTGTTTTATTAAATTAACATATACATTTAGAGGCGATATGTAAAGAAGAAATTTAAATCCTAAAGCAAAAAACAACAAAAAAAGATTTCATTTTATATCGTTTATGTTGTTTAAAATCTTCCCCTTTATCAGTTTTACTTTAATATTTTAAATCATTTACTTGCTGTTTTTATTTATAGCTTTACATCTGGTATTTGAACCTTTAAGCTTAAGTATGTCAATGTTATAACTCTTCAATTTTTTAAAAGCTTTGGTGCATGAATTTTCTGCACATTTCAAACATGTTACACATTAATTTGTTTTGGAATGAGTTACGTGCATAGCTTACCTGGGGTGGACTTCAATGAACACTGAGCAACATTTTGAGATAATGAAAGTGGTGTTGGCTTTATCTTTAATCCATGGAAACTGTATGATTGTGGGGTTATGATGGGATAATATGTTTATCATATATCACTGCAGTAGCTTTTATTAACTCATTACTCAAAGTATTATTTGGAGGGAATATTAAGCATTTTCTTATCTTCATGTTTTCTTTTGGGTGTAGAAATATTTATTGCCCCTGCTTCGGTCCTGAAATATTAATTCCATTAATGCAGGTCATTAACATTTGGCTTCTCTTCTATAGTTTGCATTTTGTCTTGTATGTTGTTTGTGCTCTTTTTCCTCTTATCCCACAACCAGTCCAGGCAGCCGGGTTCTTCATCCCCACGGTCGCCAAGTGCTGCTTAGAGGGAATCCTCTGTTTGTTTGAGATTTTTATGTTACAGCATGAAGCATGTTATTAAGTGTTGTTTAAATTGGTGCAATAGTGGTCCACCGGGTGGTCTGCTGCTTTTAAAGTCCTGTCAGCACAAAGATTGTGGTTCAAAATTTGACTCAGTATCTTTAAAATAGCACATCAGGTTATTAGATTTCATCTCTGTTAGAGCTTGTGTCGTACTAAAGACCCATAGGCTAATCCATAGCTGGTCTAGCCACAGGCTTTAGTTTCAGAACACTAACACAAAGTTAATTTGGGATTTCTGGGTTTTCACATCAGAAGGCGGGGCCGTACGGTACACATAAATTACAAGATCAAAGTTTTTTTTAGCTGCACCTATTTTTCTAATAACTCCCACAAGCTTTCACGTTCAGACATTAAATAAAATGTGGAAAACAACATCAAAGATTGATGATTTTGCCTTTACATAACACAACTACTGCAGCAGTGGAGGCTGAGCGTGTGCTTAGCTGTTGCTCGTTAAAGTTTTGCTGATTCGCTGATTTGTTGAGGCCTTAATGTGACCAATTGTAGGTGATAATACCACATTCATCACGATTAAACATGATTTCTTTAGTTTTATTATTTATTCATGGATACCACTATAACACACCTGGGGCTCCTGATCCCAGTTTCAGTGTAAGTTGAAGTAAAATTGAAATTGGCTCCCTTTCAGGTATTCAGGTAAAATAGAACCTGCGAGATAAGAACCACGAACCTGGGGA
>VUQR01031369.1:22620-36568 GCA_015108515.1 Hemichromis elongatus | reverse complement strand
TGTTCACTTGATTTTCCTCCGAGCTCGCAGACAGATTGCTTGCCTGACGGAATCTCTCGAAGCGACGGACCCATCTTGTCCATTCGTGTGGTTTGGAAAAATCAAAGGGCTCCGGTGGTTGGATGCTAAACGTAGCGCTGGGAGTGCTAGCCGCGGTGCTAACTCCTGCCCTCGGACGATCGTCTACGTCGTCATTCGGCATTTTGTTTCCACCTTCCCCGTCTCCTCCACACTCGGCAGATGTATGGAGTCCTACACGTCACACAGCACTTCTGACACCATGTGTGATTCTTACTCTGAATCTGAATAAGTACGCGGGACCACTGTGTGCGGTAAGACCAACCCTTTTACTCACAGTATGCCATCTCCCGGCGTGCATTGCCAGAGCGTAACACGTAATTACACAATCAAACAATGAACACATACTGCTAATACAACAAATGTACCAGAGACAATTATGAATACACCACAAACACACACTACAGCAGACATGGCAGCTCAAAGTTCTAATCTCATAACTGCTCCCACATCTCTTTATATATGTTAATGGCACATAACTTGATCGTTAAAATCATTGTTCAGTCACTCTTTTGGAAGAAAAAAGGCCCACGAGAAAGTCATTTTCTGGAGTCATAAATAATGTTAAAAAAGTTTTGCCACAAAGAGTTAAGTGCCACTAACAGTGAGCAGGATGTACCAGAGTCGAGTGTGGGAACCTCTTATTGTGTTGCTCCAGCCACTTGACTAATGCCTCTACAGACAAAATAGATCAGTAAGAAGCTACCATAGCAACAGGGAACCACCTCGTCCTCGTGAAGCCCTCGGGACCAAGACAGAAAAAGATGAGGAAGGAGGGGTACTTTGAAAGAGAAGATACAGCATAGCAGGGAAATTTTAATGAGTAAGTTTTAATTGGCACATTTGTTTGAGAAAGAGAATTTTAGAGTTCTAATGAAAGAATCAACCAAAATAATGTTGCCTTCGCACGCCCACTCAGAGGAAGAGGAACTGAGAATGGGTGGTGGGAGGGTAGGGAAAAAAAAGAGGCAAAACCTGCTATGAAGGCCGTGAGGAAAAGAAAGAAGAGTGGGATGGAGGAGACGACAGCAGGAGTCGACTGGAGAAATGGCTGTCGTGTGCAGTAGCCGCTCCTCATGGGCAGTGATAACGAAGTGAGATGCTATCTAATTATATCCTGCTTACCAAATCGATTTGAGCCAAAACCAACAGCAAGTGCAACAGGCGAGAAATCTATTCCCAGCACTGTGTGCTGCATAAAGGAATCACACAGGAAAATTGAAATCATCAATGACCGTCAGAGAAAGCGGATGGTGGTGTAGCTACTGGCATCCCAGTAGTGATCAGAGTCTTATCCACACATCTGCTAGACACCAATCTTGTGCACAAACCTGGAAGCACTCCCAGTTCCTCACACTGAGAGGATTTGAGCATAGTAGCAAAACAAAACCACTGCTAATCCATTACCTCACAGCAAGTTTCTTAGCATTTGACTTTCTTTGAAAGTCTAAAGAACAAAACTAAAGTAAAAAAGAGTAAGCCACTAGGGTTTTCTATAGCCTAGACTTTGTGGAAAGAAAAGCTTTAATATAATTAAGGACCAAAAACAAAAAGTAGTCAGCGGCTATGCTTTACTGACAAGGAAAACTCCCACAAACCAAACTCTTCCTGGAAACATAGTGTCAATTAGTAGCTGTGGAGCCGATCCACCTGTCAGGTCTGTTGTCACACGAGTATTAATATTTTCAGTGCTGGGCTGAGAAAACAGCCACTTCAGAAAATCCCCAAGATGTTCTGTTTAGGTTAATAGAGTCAGTTCCATGTGGCAAGCATGTATCAAACATGAAGTGCAGTCTGTCCTCTCTATGTTTTGCCAAAAAAGCCACAGTGAGCTGCTGCAGCTGCTTGTGTACTGGCTTTGATGATTTATTCATTCCTTTCGTAGGCTCTAAATGTGTCTTTCATAGCTACAGTACATGAACCCCATGACTCGTGGTGCAGAAGTAGGTGAAAAAGAAAGGTAGCGAGGCAGTAGCCAGGTAGTTTTTGCACGACATGGTTGCTCTGCTTCTGATCACGCAAATCAACAATCGAACATCTAGATCTAAGGAATAAAGGAAATGTGGTTAACTGTTTTAGTACTAAAATTCCTCTCAGTTCAGAGGAATCAAATTATATATTTTTTGGAACACTGTAGTGTCTCACTTGTTCATTTGTTTTAATACAATATGTCACAAGAAATCAAAAAAGAACATGGTCATAAATGCACTTTAAAGGTAGCAAACATAGCAGGTGATTTGGAACCTTGGCAACACTTCACAAGGGGCATAACAGTAAAAGCTTTTTGTTTAATTTTGTAGGTGCAATTACATATTAGAAAAGAAAAAAAAAGGACTTCTTCTTCACTGATACAAAAATACAAAAACACAACTGGACACAATGTAACTAAGTGACATATTTTTCTGGAGGCTACAGGAGCTGTCAGATTTCAAAAGAAATCACACTGACTTTTTAGTTGCCAGACGCTGCAGAGTCATCAGTCTGTGTGGTGAAAGATGTTTTTGTTTCATCAAGAGACTTTCTGTCTGCCCACTGAAATGGCACTGAGCAGTCATTAGGGCCACATTAACACACGTTAGTATTCTCAGAAGAGGGCGTAGCAATGGTCGTCGTGGTGAGCAAAAGACCAGCGAGAGGCAGAAAAGGTAAGTGCAGATAGAAGGAAATGGACAAAAGCTGCCCTGTGTGAGCGATGAGAAAGGTGAAGGGTAAGAGACGGGGCAGGGAGGTGATAGATGAAGGGAAAAGAAGAGCCCGCGCTGACAGCAGACGGCTGATGAAAAGTGTTCGGTGTGCAAGTGTGCGCCGGTTAATGAAAGGGAAACAGCAGCATGCTTTCCCATCGTTAGCCCTCATTAGCCTTCCTCTCTGGGGGGTATGCTGTGAATGCACTAAGGAGGCGGCTGGAAGGAGAAAGGCGCACGACAGACAAAGAAGGAGGTGTGTAATGAAAGGGAAAAACAAAAGGCGAGGGTGGAGTTTGAAGTTGAAAGGTGATTCACATCCGTCACTGTGCACAAAAGTAGTTGCTTTGACTTTACTGCCTACACACACATGTAAGCCTATCCATCTAGAGATCCAATATATACACACTATACTGTATAAGGTCCTGTAAAGTGACTAATTGTCTCCTGTAACGCTATTAGTTGCATGATTACCAGGTTCCTCTTTAGTTAATTACATAGACTGCTCTTGCCTGACCTCTGCCAGCATGATACAGTACATTACTTCACTTCTCCAACTGCCACTCCTTTGTTCCCCACTATCTATTTACCCCACTTTTTTCCATCTTTTTAAAAGTTCAGTTTTGAAAGTGTGATCCTAGTATACCTGTATCCAAAACCACCTATAAAATTTGATTAGGGTCTTTTTTGAGTTTTTTGTTTTTTTTAATCCCCATAGACAGAATCAGCACAACCTAAAACCTCAGTAAATTAAATGGACTTTGCCACTTGTGTGGTTTCTGTTTCACAGGCTAATAAGCTAAAACGTACTGCACAAATATGCTATTTCAAGTTTACCAGCGGTATAAACCAAACAGTATTTCAAATTTGCAATAAAAAACCGTGGTGTTGTAAAACTCAAGATGCAATCACCAGCATCTGATGAAAATCCAACGTTATTTATTCATAGCTAAGTGGAAATTCGCTAAGTGAGTTCTTCAGCATTTCCTTTCCATTTAACTATCACAAAAAGTAAGTATAAGTTTAAATGTTTATTGCATTTGTCAAGCACACTTCCCTGAACCCTATTGCGCTGGCAAGAGTAAGACTATAAACACAAAATGTTGGATGAATTTCCTGAGACAGATACCTTGGAATTAGGTGTCCTGATACTAAATCCTCTTTTGTTGGCCCATCCTTCAAACTGATTCAATTTGTTTCACAAGGGCCAACCGATCATTCCTGCACAGTGCCAGACATAGCTAGATGCATCTAGGATAATAATAAAAAAAATGCAGCCAAAAAAAACCCTTTAAAGGTAAAAAGGTTAGAGTAATGCATGTACTGAAAGAGTTAATGTGCAGATCATCCTTTCCCTCCTTCTATCTATGTACTGCTCCATATTTACTGCCCTAATGGTTGCCTAATGTGATTTGATTCAGATCAAAGTGCTATGTAAGCTAAATGTGAAGTGCATTTGTCCTTAGGTATTGGAAATGGCTTTTTGACTTGAGCCCTTCTGTGAGACGAAAACAGGACCTCCACAATACGAATGCACTTCTGGAGGTGGCACATTGCCGGGTAAGAACATGACTGCTCACTGGTAACATTTATTGTCCAACTATATTATGACTGCATATAAAGAACCACACTAGTGATATATGAAAATGAATCATTACAATATATGTGTCATGGTCCCTGTGCCTGCCCGGCTGGCCCAGCGTGTTTTGAACTTGACTCACATCACTCTGCCTGGGCGGAGCTCATCACGGGTTCCCTGCCCTTGCCCCACACACCTGCAACTAATCATTCACCTGTGGTTCATCACTGGCTGTGTCCCAATTCAGGGGCTGCATACTTCGGAGAATCCGGCCTTCGCGGTCCACGTGGGCCAGGTCCTTCGAAGACCAAGAGAAATGGGATAGAGTAGACTTCAGATTTGCATCAATGCTGTCTCAGTGGAGTTTAATCAACTCAGCCGTCTGCTCCTTGCAGGACATTGGAGTAAATTCTCGACCATCTCACACTTCTGTTTAATCAGTTTTCTGTATGATGTTTATTTAGCTGTGTGAAAACTACAACTTTAATCTCAGCTAAATCGATTTACTCAGGAACCAATAAAATACTGAAAAAGGCCAACAATAACATTTTTAAGTTATCTAAGTGACTTATATATCATGTTTAACCTGAGTAGTGAAAGACTGCAGGGGGATCTGAAACCATATGCCGGGAGGTCGCTATTCTCGCCGCCTCTAGTGAGCCTTGAACTCCCTGTCAGCTATCGAGCTGGTGCCAGACGTCTCTGAACACATCGGAGCACTTTTGCAAATACGTGATGTCTTGATAAACCGAGCAGATATTTGAAGTTGACACAGCTACATTCTTGCCTGAAAATATGTTAAAAGTTTATTTTGTGACCCAGAAAGAGTGATATTTGAAACTCGTTAGCCGCACTCCTCCACCATTGAAAAGTATTTTTATATTATTATAAAAATATTAATAATAATTTATTTAATAAAGTATTGAAAAGAGTAATAAGAGTAATATTACTGCTAAGTAGCTCCCGCCATTGTTGGAAACTGGAATTTGCTGGGCCGCGCTATGAATTGTGGGATAGGTTGGGCCACGCAGGATAAACCCGACCCATCCTTTGAATCTAAGGAAATGAAGGATGCATTTGTCAGCCGCATTTGGAGCAGCCTTCAAATTGGGACAGCCTTCATCCCCTGGCTGTGATGTAATCGGCCTTCAAATGCGGCCTCCAAAGGATGCAGCCCCTGAATTGGGACATAACAAATTTGTTTGTTGGCCACTTCATGAGGCAGCGGCTCTGATCTAGTCGTCACTGGACTATTAAGTAAAACATGTTAGTGTAATTCCAGCTCTGCAATCTTCTGTGTTTCTCTGAGCTTTCTCAGGTTGTGACGTTCGTCTCTGTGCCTAGATTCTCCAGACCTCTCCTGAACCCTGAACTTTGGAACCCTGAGCGTGAGTACTGGCAGTTTGGCGTGGTGTGTGTATGCAGAGATGGGCAGTAACACGTAATCCGATTACTTTTTTCAAGTAACGAGTAAAGTAAGGGATTACTATTGCAAAAAAGGTAATTAGATTACTGTTACTTTCCCGTAAGCACACTGGGTTACTGCGTTACTAACTGTGCTTTTGTTTGCAAGAGTGTCTCATGACGATGACGTAAGCGAGTGCGACGTTCGTGGTAACAGCTGTGTGCAGATCAACAATGGATAAAATATTGCGTGCGGGAGAGAGTACGACCGTGCAGCGTGTAAAGCGTGGAAGTGCTGACCTTACTTTGAGTTTGATTCTGTAAAAAGTGACAAAAACATTAGCGTCCGCTGATCACTGCGTGGGAATAAAAAAATATACAAACTTCCGAGCAAGCACCGAGTACACTGTCACAGGAATGTGAAATTCACAGAGAAACTCCTGCATCCTTCCACTGACATGAGCACTGCGGCACACCTGCACCAGGGTAAACATCCGCCTACCCCGATCCTGCTATACAGGTGAAAAAAAGAGCAACAGGACCGCTGAGTCTTTGATTTTATTTATTTTCTGCTGTGTTTTACCTGCATCTATTTGAAAGAGTGTGTAAATACAAAAAAATATTTTATTTTCTATGCTGGAATATGCAGAAAATAGGTTTAAATGTTAAAAGACTATCTTCCAGTTAGAGAATGCTGCATTTAATTTAATTTATGCTTGATGCATAAATTTAAAAGATTAAAACTAATAAAACAAGTTTTAAAAAGAGACTTTTTCATTAGATCACATTTTATATGATGGATTATGCAGAAAAAGTAGAGTTGGGCTGAAAGATCTATTGCTTTATTACCTGTTCAGGTTGTAAATCGTGTTTTTAAAACGTAACTAAGTAACTAGTTACTTTTGAAAACAGGTAATCAGTAATATAACGTGATTACTCTTTGGGGGAAAAGTCTGTAATTAGTTACTGATCACTTTTTACAAGGAACCTGACCAACACTGTGTGAAGGAGGAATTCCCCATGTGGAGTGAGTGAGTTGGCTGTGAGCGTGTAGAGCAGGACAGCAAAAGTGAAGTCTCTGTTTTCCAAAATCCCGTGGATCCCTGGAACCCTGGCCTTTCCACCCACTTGTAAATAAAGCCTCTAAATAAACAACTGATAAACTGTTATTCTCAGTCTGCGCCTGAGTCCGTCCCACATGCCCTGACAGTATATATAGCTTCATAAACAAAAGGCATATTATTAATGTCATTTATATATGTATATATATATGGTAATTTGTATTTTATATCGGGGCTATTTGTTGAGCTGAGTGGATGTGTGCCAATCATGATGACAATGCAGGATCAAGTGAATAAGGCCCTAGTGACACAGGCTTATAGGCTCTTGGCAATCACCTTTAGCAACCAGCTAAACCTCTTTGTGATTCAAAGGAACAGATCTGCCCCTTTGACTGAAGCACTACAAACACTGTCTTACTCCTGTGACAATCTCCAACCAAAGCAATCACATCCAGATTTTTGGTGAATTACCGACTCTGCAGTTGGTGTCACCCAGCAAGACCATGCTACTTTCAGAAAAAAAAAAAAAAAACTTGGTGAATACACACTTTTCTCTTGTAAAAGGTAGTTGTATCACATCCAATATGCTGGACAATTCTCAAAAAACGTATGCATGACATCATGTAGGGACAATTAGGTAATCAACTGTAAAAGCAGACAAGCAGACACTTGGCCAATGGCTCTAAACAGATGTGCTGCTGTGTCTTTGTGACAAATACATTGAATGAACTTTCAAAGGATCAAGATCACTACAAAAAAGGAAGGGAATGGCTTCCCTTGCACTGACTTTTTAGTGTAAAGTCAGTTTTAGTTAAAGTATCTGATTAATTACATGTAGGTGAGTAATTCCAAACAATACTAGAGTGCATAGAATGCATTTCTTCAGCTTCTCGTGACATTTGAGGTATGGGTTTTCTGCGCTCGGTTTGCAGCCTCCACTGTACATGATGCATGTACAGGATGTTCTCAGGATGCTGCGCTATTATGAATGTCCATACAATGTGAAACGTTAAATAAACCGTGCAAATCACAAATCACATTGACTCTTTCAAACAAGTGCAAAAACCTCAGTGGTTTACCCTTTACCAAAATATTCAGCATTCCATGTGTATATAGCACAACTTATCAGAAGTGGGAGAGCTAAACTCAGTCAGAACGACCTGTTCCCATCAATCAAACATGCACACACAAAAGCAGCATGTTTTTTCTTTTTTCTTTTTTTTTTCTGCAGAAAGACCAAAATCCTGTTTACAAAATGTTTAGAAATTCAAGAGTTTAGAGTTTGAGCTAGAACAGATGGCTGAATATATTTTAAGTTGTTCTTCCACAACCAGCAGACATACTGCACTATTACAACGGGCATATTATTAATATTTGAAGCAATGCTCTGACTTCCACCTGAGATCAGTTTCATCTTATCGGCAGACTGTCTGGTGTCTCCTGTGTGTTATGAAAATGTCAGCACATTTTGGTGGAGAGTGCTTTAATTTTTAAAAAGGAAATGCTGATTTGATTGGCCGTGATTGATGCCAGCCTTAGACACTCCCACAGACGTTCGATTCAACCTCTTCTAGTGCCCTAGTGACACATTATTACCAAAGAAAATCTGCCCGAGTCTGCACTTTGACTCACTAAACAGGGTCCAAACTGTTTAATAAGATCAGTCCTTCAAGCCATTGAATAAACACTACCTTCCCTTGTTTGCTAATGAAATTGGTAGCCATTTAGAGGTCAGTTTATGTGATCTGCCATTTCCGTAGTCTGCTTTCTAAGCTGCAAACAGGAAAAAAAGAGGTCCTTGCCTTTTATTTACTACTTCTCTTTTGACTCATTCTGCCAATCTCTCTCCTTCTTTAAGCTGTCTCCCCCTTACAAGCTTAGTGGCTTTGGCTACAGCCGCAGGTCTGTGTGATTTTATCACATAAAAAGAGGAGAGATTTTCCACTTCTAGTTTTCACAGGTCTTAGGTATAACAAGGTAGGAAGTGAAGGAGGGAAGCACAGGGGGCCATAGGCATGTAGGGGCTTTGAAAGGAGACAGGCAAATGAGATGTGGATCTTGGAAAGAGTCAAATTGGACAGAGTAGAATGGGGGGGGTTCATGAAGATGGGTCAAAAATTGACTTGGTGTGTGCGCTAAAGTTACCTGAAGAATGCAATTAGCATGTGTTGCTGTATCTGTGAACAAGGTTATGGAGGCGAGACGAGCGAGATAGAGATGGTAAATCCCTGTAGGTACCTAAAGCCACCGGGAAACATTGCCTGGAGGAGAGAAGATGAAAAAGAAGGTGATTGACATTCACTTTAATCCACAATTCATCACATGTCATCCAATTTTTTACACCTAAAACATGAAAATAGCTACAGAGTAGTGTGCAGACAATGAGAGTGGACAGTGGGGAGCAGAGAAAGGAAGAGACAAGGAATTGGAGAAGCAGGATGACACAGAGAGAATTTTCCCAGACTCGATGACATACAGCGAAAAATTGCAGGATACTAAAGAAATTTGAGATCATTTGGGATTTGAGGCAGAATGCAGTAGATGAGAGGTTGTATGAAGAATAGCATGAAGAGATGAAAAACAAAAAGTTGCAAACAGGAGGTGGGAAATAACTAAAAAAAAAACCCAAAAAACAAGAGCAGACTAGCTGCTATATTGCTGCTAAATACCAGAGTATCTCACTATGCCTGGTAATTATTCTGCCGCTAATGACGCTAACGCTGTCTGTGCAACTCCACTGTGTTTAATTTTGCACTTCAGACAACAAAAAGGAAGCGTTGCACTCGTGCTGTAAATAAGCCACCAAGGAAAACAAAAGCGTGAGCCTATAGCAGACGAATGCTTCGTCTCAAGGACTGAGAAACTAAAGCAGCTCTCAAAGGTGAAAACCGATGGTGCACCAAACTACACTGTCACATCAGTAATTGAAAAATCGTATCGTTGGTGTAAATAATACATTTCATGGGTTCGTAGTTCCCACACCACAAACCACATGCTCATAAATAGCACAACGAGCCTTCAACATCTGCTGGTAAACAGGTCACTATCACTAATGGTAGCTCTTTTTTTGGCCCATGAATGTTTTACCTGAACTTTTACCTACACATTTCCACTATTAATTTTTCATAAGCTATGGTTTTCTCTCTCCAGTGCCCTACGCTTTTATATTTATAGTCAAGAAAACTCTTTATTTAAAAGCTCAAACCATAAGAAGTCACCTTACGGAGTGAGAAATAAAGGTAAATATTCCATGCTGAGAGTGAGTTGTCAAGTTGTGATTTTTGCTCTTTTATTTATTTATTTTTTCCCTACTGCCAAATTAGGTAAAACCCAACCTTGAAGGGTTGCTCTATTTCTTTCAGCTGAATGGGCAGGGTTAGTTTACAATGCAAAAACTCCCCACTCTCTCACTCCTTCAGTTGTGACCCTTGTTGCAGATGCTTTTTCTCTAATTAAAAGTAGAGAGAAGCTGCCAAGCAACTGTGGTGAAACTGCGGAACACCTTTCTTTCCAAGCGCACACACACATACACAAGCATGGATGCACATGCCCATTCACAGACACGCGCAACAGATTGCACATTGACACTCTCAAACAAATCTGTTTCCGAGAGATGTTGCCCCTGACAAATCACTTCATCCGACCTGTCTGCATACCCTATGTGCACGGTATCTCCTACAGAGAAGACTGATAAGATTTGAATTCCATCACCGCTTCCTCCTTGCCTCAGGCAGCATAGCCATGGTGAATTTTGTGCTGTTTTATCTCGTTAGCAGGCTAGCTGTATCTGTAAGCAGTGCTTTACAAGCAAGACATGTAATGCGGAGTACAGTAACTATAACAGAAACAAAAATTCACAAAGGCTATGCGGCCAATCAGTGTCTTCCAAAAGCAGAAATCATAAAGGAAAAGAAGAAAATAATAACAGTCTGAGCGATTTGCTTCCTCAACAGTCTATTTGGAGTGAAGTTTTTTCATCACTGCATAGGAAGTTTTCTCAGTTGCCATGGAATCTGTGCAATTACCTGAGAGCTGTATAGATCAGGACACGAGATTACGGCTTTTTTATTTCAAGGTGGACAATTTTGACACATTCGTCAGTCACAATTCTTCAGTGACCGAAATAAGATGATCCATATCATCCGATATCATGTTAGAAAGCAAATTTAAAGCATATCAAGCACATGATTCTCATATTAATGCCGACATCTACAGTAGCTGTGATAGTTAATTGCACTGTAGCTTCAACAATTTGAATAGACAGATGCAGCAGTATTTAGAGGAAAAAAAACATGGCGAAAAATGGACTAAATGCAAAAGCAGGATGCAAACTACACAGAAATGAGGAGAAAAAAAACTACAAAAGCAAGCATTTCCATGGGGCACTCACAAGTAAGTGACAAAGCTTGGATACACATAAGTCCAACACTTAAGCCTAAATCCTTAAAGGCTGAAATAGTTTCAGTTGTGTGCTTCACAGCAGTGTTTCACTCTGTTTATGATGGCTAAGAATGGTATAAATGGCGCTTTGCAGCATTGCACTTAATCTTACCTTGACAATGTCAAAACACTCATAGTAATTTGGTTTTTTTACTTTTATTATTTTCCAGGGTCAGGGAACTGTTGGCCTGATTTATATGTCTTCCAGGCTTTTGCCTTACTGATTGACAATAACTTGCAAAGTAACTGTCGAATAGGCTACTCAATTTACTTTACAAAGCACCATCATTTTAGGGAATGTGCTAGGAATTGTGATATTGACGTTTCTCCATTGGTTGTCTTTTTTTAATGCAATAGGTTTACTCATAGACAGTAAATGGGGCTTCTACAGGTAATCGCTGGTGACATTATATGGTCATAGAACTGAACTGTGGGCAGTTCCCTGCAAAAATGCAGACCTACTTAAAGTGTGGTTAAGGGCTCAAGGTGTCTCTGCGCCAGATCCCTGATGTTCTTGACAATTTGACAAAGGGACTGTCCTAAAGCCTCACAAACGCCACCTCAAAGTCTACATTTCTGTGATTGTGGACACTGGGCTTGTCTTTTGGACTCTGTTCAAAACATCTTCATTCAGCGTGACTGCATTTGTCCCAAAAAAATAGATATGCTTTTGCATGGAATGTGTTTAAGAGTGGGACATCCACAGCGTCACTCATCAACTTGAACTCAGACTTTCGTGATGTTATGTAGCTGTGTATAAAATGTGGGTGTTTGTTAATTTGCAAAAACTAAAATACTGCCATGTACTACTTTAAGAATGTATATCTTTATGGTATTTCTAAAGCGATGCAACTTATATACTTGGCTATTATGCTTATGCTGCAAGGTTACTATGTAACTTTTCAAGGTTAGTTTAAGTTATATTGATGCTGGTGTTATACTGAAACTTTAAAAAAGACGTACAGAGCTAAAGTTAAAAGGCAGTAACACCAGTGAGGTCGTAAATATATCAGACAACGTGCAAGGCATCGTTTAAGTAATAAAGGGAAACGTGTCCCAAGACTTTAGCAGCTGGCGAGTCTGAAGATACGGATGATTATGATAATGTGTAGAGCACTCGTCAGTGAGGGGATATACTGACATCTGATTAAAGGGTGGCCTGGTTATGGGCTGAATTATTTAGATGAACACACTGATGGAGAGAGCTTGCAAAAGAGACAGAGTAAGCGAGTGAGTATAAGTACATAAAGGATAGTGCTGTGTGATACTGCAAATGTTGGTATTGATCTGATACCAAGTGACTACAGGGACAATATTGCAGATACCAGTAGCAATACCCAAACTTTCAACATATAAAGGCAGCTTATGTAGTGGCGAGCAGTGTGTGTGTGATTAACGAGATGAATCATCATCAGTTTATGAATTCTGAACACATTTTCAAGACCAAAACACTAGCAGTGATAAACCACGATGAAATCAAAAATTAATAATAACACAAAACACAAAACACTGGGTCTCAGACCCAGCCCCTGACAGAAATGTGCATATCTCAAAACACTTGAACGAGCTTCTGTTGTTTAAATGTGTTATAGGCAAGAAATAAGAGACGGTCAACACAAAAAGGTTCAGACTTTTTTTCATTATTGATGTTTAAAGTATCTTATTTCATTTTCAAATAATAATAATAATTTGTTCAAAAAGTTCAGGGAGCTTTATATTGAACTTGGATAGAATAAAAGTATTGATCCTATCGCATTAGTATCAATCTGATACCAATACCAGCGTTGGTATTGGTATCAACGCTGGTGTAGATACTATCAATATTTGGATAAGGATAGTAAAGGAAAACCCCCCACTGCACTACAGATTTTGAAGCATTTTTGCTGCCCTGGGTTGTATATCTGAACTTGAAGTGTCCATACTTCCATGAGCGGGTTGAGAGTTCACTTTTAAGCTAATGCTAGCAAGTTTGATAAAGACACAGATACATGTTTATTAATTTTAAGCAAAAACTAATACAAATGTAGAATTTTTTGGGCAGTCAATACATCACAGTCAGTCTAACATGGTACAAATACACGGATTACTGTAATCACATACATTTTTCAGTAACAAGTAATTCAGTGATCACATTATAGTTTCAAATATGTCAATATTTATGTTACAAATGTTCTTTAATTATGTGCTGCATAGAAAAACTAAAATGTTCCTGATTTTCTCCACGCACTTGCGTTACAATCAGCTGATTTCAGTTTGTGTGCAGTGAGAAAGAAAATGTCGGAGCTACTGAGAAGGGACTGTGTAGACATTACTTCTGTTTTTTGAACTATGAAACTGACCTCAAAGTCCATTGTTCATTCAGTGGTGCAAGTTTCAGTCATTATGCAAATGTACTGTTTATAAAGTTGGGGAAACTTGCAGGCAGCTGAGACTGAACAAGTCACTTCGATGAGTGATGAACAGAATTAACTTTTTGGGGTAATGCCATTAAAAATCCCTCAAAAGGCACAAACAGCACAGACATGGTGGAGTGGTCCAGTTAAGAATGAGATGGCTGTTGCCCACAACCTATCTATGAATCAAAACACCTGTGTTGCTAATCTGAAGCCTTAACAGCATCCAAAGGATAAGTTACACACACAAGCTCAACCAATGTAAGTTGTTATAAAGGTAAGTTGTTGTTTTTTTCTTAACATTTTTTT
>VUQR01031369.1:0-15070 GCA_015108515.1 Hemichromis elongatus | reverse complement strand
GGGGGGGGTGGTGGGGGTGTGGGGTGGGGGGGTGTGGGGGGGGGGGGGGGGGGGGGGGGGGGGGGGGGGGGGGGGGGCTGGTGAGAGGACTGGACTCACTTGACCATTCACTGAAAAGCTGAGGCCATCATCCTTTCACATACGGCAAATGTTTCCACAGGATTACTAACAGGAAGTGATCAAACAAGCGTATTATTCACCCCGCGCCTGTTAATGTGTGGATGTCGTTGTGTGCAACCGAATGCCTGATACCACCAAATTGGCCTCTACTCACCAGTCTCATGTCCTAGTCAAGCTGGCAGCAGTGATATGAGTAATGCCCACTATCACAGAGAGGCAGGGAGTGGAACAATTGGCTTGTCAAATAAGAACCACTTGACAACTTCTCAAAGAAGATCAATTATGGTCAGTGTCCTGATCAAAGCAGTGACACGAGTGTGACTGCGTGGCACATGGCTGCCAGAGTACGACTCGCCTGCTCATGTAAAAGTCCTCTAATAGTCTTGGTCTCAGTGGTTTTACGCTCCAAACGACCACTGCCGATTGCGTGACAAATCGTTAAAATGATATGACGAGCACATTATACTGGTAGCTCAGATACTTAACCATCTGCTCAAAAACACAATTACACCTTAGCTCAGGCTGATGTGGCAGGAAATGGAGGAAGGGGGCACGCTATAATAACATGATGTAGACATTAAAAAGTTAAGGTGAAGACAAATACAAAGAGCACTTCTCTGCAGTGTAATGGAGCTAGCTTACAGTCCTCAGCCCCCACCCCTGACCTCGCAAGAATCCTCTTTCCCAAGCAGATGAGGCTAGCGTGACAGAATTACAGGCAGGAGATGTGATTACCAGATCTCAATCGACTGTAATTCACCTGTCATCCCTGTCCTTAATATGCATCCGCTGTGCTCCGGTGATCCCAGACGCTGAATGACACTGGCTCCTGACGTTTGATCCAGCTCATGGACATTGATGTTTCTTAATTATTGAAACAATGGAGTGAGAAGCAAAATGAGCTAGTGGGGAAAATACTAGCCAGCCAGGTTAATTTGGGGTTCATCAAATTACTGTGTGAATTAGAGTGATGTCGTAAATTACAACAGGACGGTAATGAAGAAATGGAAACTTAGAGAAAAAGGAAGCTTTCTGCAGCACCAGCAAAATATACCTCCACCCAGATAATTAAATAAAAGCACAGCCTACAAATTAGAAAGCCTTTTGTATTCTAAAAAGAGGGGCTATTCTGTGGGCTGTAAAAATGGGAATGACCTGCACATGGCCTAAAGGGGAAGAGAGGGAAAGGACAGATCTCTGCTGTGTAAAATTGCGAACAAGCACAGAGATCTGAGGAGAGGGGGGAAGCAAAAAGAGAAGGAGGTCACGCACCAACACGAAGGAGTTAGTAAATGGAGGACAATAGTAGGGCGTATTTTATTGGGAGTAGGTAAGAGGTAAGGGCTGGCAGAGGCAGGGAAAGTGATAAGCTAAAAGAACTGGAGAGAAGTGGAGGGAGGCGAGGTGAGCAGGGGTGAGAAATTTCACTGCGCCCCATTTCTCTCTGACATTCTTCAGCCCATCTCCTGAGCCCATCCATCTCGGATGACAATAGCGCCCCGATTTGCATACCAAAAACGCTTTTCCGATACGCGCCTTCCAAGTCATTGCGAGAGATTAGAAAATATCGACAATTATTGACAAACCCAAAAGCGCGGGCGAAATTCCATCTGTAATACTGCATCTACCATTTTATTTTCTTATTTTCTTCCCCCTTATGAGGGCACATTATTGACTCAAAAATCTGATTGCTGCTGCTGAGGCTTATGAGGGGACTTGGGGGGGGCGCGCAGTTTTGGCTCGCTGTGGAAGTGACTGTCGGTGAGCTTTGGATTCTCTGTTATTGCTTGTTTGTGCATATTTCCTAATGACACAGACTTTAATTAAGATAATCATCACGCTGGTACCCCACATGGCTCTACTGTGGGGCCTTTGCAGATTAAGGCCAGGTCTGCATAAACCCCGTGTGATCAGTTATTCTGCTTTTGGGCAAACCTTGTGATTACAATGATAAATGCATGACATAAAAGAGAGGATGGGGATGGAATATAACACGGAAGAATTAAAGGGCCATGGAACAATTGCTGAGATATTAAGCAGCATCATCAGTCCAGAACTCACAGAGAGAGATATGGGAAATTAATGCAGTTAATTGAATAAGTCAGACACCATAAGGGAAGCCTGTTATTAAAAATCCAAACTATTACACAGGCTCAAGCATGGCATCAGCACCGGGAACAAAGTGGGAAAGCACCTCTTCTGTTTGCAAAAAGAGAACCAGAAAGCAGATATTCGTTGATGTAAGAGAGGTCATTCCCACATATGAGTCTTTGCCAATAGATAGAAGTGGAACAAGGGAATCATGTTTCCCTAATGCCCTACATCCTGACTTTAAAGTCACTCTGAATTCTACACTGTGATGCCAAAGATCTCGTTTAGAAGTACAAATTGTCCTTCGTACTACAACAGAACAATCTCCGGTCCCAAGCTAATTAAGTTTCTCATGTCCTGGCTATTTGTTGTTTCTTAATGAGAGCACCCGGCACCTCTCCCAAGTCCTATATTGTAATTAACCGACAATTGGAAGATGACGTAGTGGAGGATAACGAGTGGGAAGAAGGTAAAGTGGAAAGTCGTCCTGTCTGGTGACCTGCCCTCCCAAGCTCTCTCTCCCTCTCTGTCTTTGTATTCCTGTCTTGACTGGCTTCTCTTTTTCCAGTAGGCTGTTTGACAAGCTGCCAGTTCTAATGCCCTCAGTGCAATGTCCCTTGTCAACTCACATAAACTCTTATATCTATCAGAGCTTCCTCTTAACAAAAAAAGAAGCTTCCATTATCAAAGTGATTAAAAATGATCTTTAATTCCGGGGACAGCCAAGGGTACGGTGAGTTTAGACAAAGAGCCAATCGCAATAAAGTTTCACATCTGCATATCTTTATTGCATTCCCTTTGTTGCCTTTTTTTGTATCCTGCGTCTCCCTCCTGTCGACGTTTGTCTTTTCTCAGGTGCTCCTTTACTCCGTTTCTTTCCGTCTCTCTCGCCGCATCGATGAGCAGTGTTAAGAGTTGATTCAGTTGCGTACACGGATCAATTGATCGCGCTGACCCTGACACCAAAATGTAAATGCTGTTGTTAGATAATGGCTTATGGAAAATCCACTCCATTACACAGATTAAGACAAAACGGGCTTTAAAACATGCACATTTTGGTAAAAACAACCCCTCATTTACATATACAATTACTTAAGTAATGGGCTGTATGTTATTAATAGTCAGTTTGCTAATTATAGAATTAGTTGACACTGAATAAAATCAGAGTATATCGCCACATATGATCTTTTATATACCAGATTTTTAATTAGTGCATTAAGCTAAGTCGAGGAAAGATGCAGTATCGTCATGTCTGAAACCTCCCACCAAGGTGAGATAAAATAGCAGGGGGATATAAATGTGATGTAGTGCGGGGAATAAAAGTTGTGGTGATGGTGAAATACCTTAAGAGCATAACTCTGCCATGCATCAAAAGTACATGCTGTCAAACTTGTTAATTTAATTACCTGAGTTGTGTTGGGGATTTTAAATGGCTGGGGAGATAGTTAGTCTGTGTGCCAGTGGAGGCCACCTCGGTGTCAGCCGGCTCCTCTCACTCACTTCCTCGCATCCTTTGCAGACACACTGCCAGCCTTTTGCATGCAGTGCTTCATTTACAGTTACAAGGTGGTGGTGGTCAGGAGTGTGAAGAGGAAAAGAAGAAGCAGAAAGGTAAGGTGAGGGGAAGAGCAGCTTGCAGAGAGAAGTAAAAAGAGGAATAGCTTTGGATAAGATTTTGAGCAGGAAGGTGAAATGCAGGGAAGCTAAAATGCCATGACAGGCTTAATTAGAACCATTACATAGTGGCCATCTGGGGTTCACAAGGTTGTCTCTTACTCACAGCAGCAGAATATGATTAATGGAAACCCACAAAGTGATGAGTACTAATGTTTACTGCAAAAAAAAAGAAAAAAAAAGAAGGGTGTGTTAAGAGTCCATCTGACACAAACAAGAAGTGGCAACTTGCAATGTGAAGCTTGAGTGCAAATCACAATATTTTAAATGGCCTTTCAGCTTTCAGATGAGAAATTGATCAGCTGGATAAATGCATCCGGTAGAAGACCTTTTAGGCAAGGGATGCAGGGATGTGCTAAGAGAAGATGGAGGACAGAGCGTTGTTTACTTTCTTTGAAAAGATGAGAGTGCAGGACAGGATGGGGACGGGATGTGATGAATTCTCTTAAAGAGCAGCACTGGACATCAGACAGAAAATGTGATGAGACACAAAGGCCTCCCAGCGCATATCAAACAGATGATTTCAGCCTGAGTGATGTCGTCTTGGTATTATCAACTGTATGGTGAGACTGAATGATAATGCCAGTGGCTGAAGAAGAGGACAGGTTAGAAAGTACACGGGCAACTCTTTGACCGGGTATCTAATGCATACCAAATCCTTTGTTCTGCTTTATAGCTTCACTATCACAAAGCTTGCATGTTTCTCTCTCTGTGTCTGTTTATCTCACCTGTTTGAGTGACTTCTAACCTCAGGTGGTTCAGAGACTTTGTTTTGAATTTGTCTGGTTTTGCATTAGCATTCTCTGAAGTGATGCAACTCGGCTTTCACTTTCCCTCAGCTCAATGTCAGATAAGAAAGTCATGTATCTGTATTGTAAAGGAATTTATTTTATTTATATATTAGTCATATTTTATTGTATAATGTCTTGTTGCCACTAGATTTTAGCATGTCTCACACTCATGCAGTTAGACAGACGGTGGGGGTCTGGTAAGGAAGTTGGGGGGAAGCAGACAACTCCACAGAAAGGGTCTTTTGTCTTTATTCCACTGTAAGAGGAAGGGAGTGTGAACCTTAAGGTGCGAAACAGCTTTGTACTGCCTTTTGTTCTTGGATAAGGTATTTAACTGAGAGCCATGCTAGGCTCAGAAGAGAGACTATGCTGACCGTCGTCCCCGTGATCATGCACCCTCTCCACCAAGCTTGGATTTATTTTCTTTCTCACCGCTTGTCTGCAGGCTTTATTTAATGGAAAACTTCCATCAGCGAGTAACTATAATGTATATACATGCAGTCATCATGGACTTCCCGACTGTATATAAATGCACTTTATGTGAATGTTGTGGTAATTTGGGGCTTTTAATGATTTCTTCAAACTGCTTTTTTTCCAGAGTGAAATGATTATACAGCACACATCTTTAAAAAATAACAACTGTCTCCACAAGTTTGAATTTATTATACAGAATCAAAAGTTTATATAGAAGTTTAAATACATACACATACCCTCACTAATATTTGGGTAAATGTCCCTTAACAAGTGACACCTCAACCAAACACTTCTGGCATAATTGGCCAGATATTTGACTGCTCTTCTTGGCGGAATCAGTATTAGTATTAGTAGTATTAATGTTTGGGATCACTGTTGTGTTGAAACAACCAACTACGCCCAAGTTTCAACAATCTATAGTACCTGTTGATAGGAGACAGCATTCCTTCATTATTCCATCTATTTTGTGCTATGTACCAGAACCACTCGCAGCAGAAATATCCCAGTCCATGATGGTACCACCACCATGCTTGGCAGTTGGTTTACTGTTCTAAAGTTTGAAGGCTTTTACTGTTACTCCTGAGACTAGGATGGCTGTGAACGTCCTAACCAATTTCCTCTCATGTGAGGGTGACAGCCTGGGTCTTCCTCCAGACCTTGGTAAAGTGGTGACACATTCAAAATACTTGTACTCATGAAGAATTGTTTGAAGTGATACTATTGGAATCTGCAGAAATGGCTCCAAGAACCACAAGTAGAAAAAGCAGGTGGAGCATTTACTTGCACAAACTGTTGTTTATTATGAGAATCAATATATAACAGCACATATTGGCAGAAACAGAAAAAAAAACATTATTACTTCCACCAGACCATCTCCCTTTTTACTATTCTTTGCTTAAAGCCTTGAGTCAAAATGGCATTTCTAAGGATGATTCATTCAGTTCTTCTCATTCAAACAATAACTTTATGTGTATACATAATTTATTACACATGATTTAATAATTAAAATCAGCACATTTGTGTTTAGCTCTGCTAATAGCATTTTTTAAAAAGGTGTTCTGGTATTTCTTTCTGCAAAATAAGCACATGAATACACACTAAAGAAAACTTAATGATATATTTAGGTCTCTGCTCTTTTGGCACCTCCGCATCGCTATTCACTGCTGCTATCTATAGTGCTATGAACATCTCAGACAACTGTTTATCGGATCCACTTCACCACTTCCCACTTCCCGGCAACATAATTAGATGTTTTCTCAACATCTAATTATGGATAGAAAATAGTTCCCAAATGCAAGCTGTGCCAGTGTCAAGATGCAACCTCAGTGTCATTTTGGTATATTGTTTGAAAGTATCCTGGACGTTCTAGCAAAACCCAGTTTGACTCAAAGAAATTTTTAAATGCTGTTGTTTTTAATCTATTAAAACTAAATGGAATTTAAAAAAAAGATGATAAAGAAAGAAAGTCCTGCTCCAGGGTGCATTTCTCATCCTATTGAGTTGACTTCACACTAAAACGCTTGCATTGCACAGCTTACAATGTTAAAATCAAGGAGCAGGGATCACGTGGTTTTAAAGCTCACCACTTACTACAGACCACTACTTAGTACCCATATTAGTGAAAAAACCCAAAGCTACATTTTAATTGTTTATTGTAATAATCTAATGGATATTTCTTATTTTGTAAGAAACTCTGGCAAGACTTCTTTGTACATGGAAACAACATCAACATCAGTACTGGCCTTTACTCCAGTAAATGCAATGAGAAGTTCAAGGTTCTATGAATGAGCAGCTCTGATATTTTGGCTAAAGGTTGTTTACCCTATAGTGACTCCTGCCTGCTTCACTCTCCGTGCAGGGGGGGGAATGATGCAAACACAAAACACTAATAAACATTGCCAAGTCTGACCATCAAAAGACAGTTTCAAACCCTAAGATCAACTGAATTCTATCTTTAAGCCTAATATAAGGTCTTAACTATAAAACACACCTCTAGACGTGTTTTACAAAAATGAGAGTTCAACCTTTTATAAAATGTCATATCTTTGACGGTCAAAAACTAATATTGCTCAGCTGTTATCGAGAAAGCGATAACCCGCAACCTGCTCTCAGTGCACAGTCACACACAGATTCAGTGACTCTGTCCTTATATCTGCACTCTACTGAAAACATCAACTTCATGACTGTATGCGTTTTAGCTACAAAAAAAGATACTCTCCCTAACGGGCATTGCAGTATTTATTCTAAATACCAGCATGTATCACTTTATGTATCACTGTCATTTCCTATTTGTTTCTCTTTTTTCTCTATTGTGTGTGTTAATGATGTTGTATGAACAATTGTGTCATTGTCAGCTATAATAGTTTCTTATCCATATTATAGTAGAGAAATCAACAGCCTTGTATTTCATTGCATCTTGGTACCTGAAGACCTCTGCCACTTAGGCTACTCACAAAAAATTCCTCTGTCACTCCATTGAGAAGACCTTGTGCCGTTCTGATGGCCTCTTGAAACTCTTTCAGTGGATGAACAGTCAAACTAGGTTGTGTAATAATTCTGTTGAGCAGTCTCTAAAATCATGAATTGCTTATTTCCTGGCACTTCAACTTAAAAATAGTACCGAGTAGTTACAGATGTAATAGTTTCGTTGGTTTGGCTCTGCAGCGGGGTCTCGTTTGGGGCTGTGATACGCTCCTGTCCCGCTTTAAGATTTAGACTGTCAAAAAATGTTTATTTTTACATAAAAATCTGACCGCGTGCAGCTTAAATCTTTAAAGATGACTGACTACAAACTGACTAGCCACTGCTCTAACATCCCACACTAGTAAACCTTGTTACAGTCTTTCTGGAAAGTAAAAAAAAAAAAAAGATAATCCCTCTTCGCTGTGGTTTTAAACCCCACCCAGGAGACATAGGCATATTATGAGAACGATGATTTCTGTTTGTGCCTCCGAGCTGTTCGTGTCCGGGTAAGTAAACTTTCATGTTTGCTGTCAGTGTTGGTGCTCCCTCAAACATAAGAGGAGCAAAATGATTCGCTAGTCAGGGACCGGAGACCAGGTGTCTGCAAGAAAGTGACATAAAAACACCGAGGAGGAGAGGAGGACAGAGAGCAATAGGGCATAGCGCTCGGGAAGAAAGGAAGAGGAGCAGAAAATGAGGTAATGAGGGACGGCGGACAGAGGAGAGAGTTCTCACGCTGCACAGAATTAGAGGGTTATAGCATGAAAAAAAGAAAGATGGTGTGAAGAGAGAAGGAGAGCAGAAGCGGAACAAAGAGATGGAGAGCGGATGTCCATATAACACTGGAGACCCTCACAAAGCTGCTGTCGTATTCTCATCGTAACAATAGCGGCAGATTGAGTTGGACAGGGTTCACAGGCATGAATACTAGCCAGTCAGACAAAGCTATTGAGTGGCTTGCCTGTGTTATCTGGCCTGCTGTTGAACACTCCCCTTTCTGCAGCGGTGAACAGGCTCAGGTTACACCGCTCACCGATAGGCTTTAGTCAATCACACTTCCCCCTCTGGTGAGGAAACACCTTGAGCTCAGCTCCACAAGTATGCACCACAGATTGAAAGAGAGATCTAAGGACTTCATCTGAAGCTCGAGCAGCGCTCGTTGCGCACACCGACGACGATAGCAGTTGAAAATTCCCCCTCGAAGTGCAGCTGTTGGGTCAAGCTGTCGTTAAATATCATCCTGAGCTCGACGCGACAACAATAAGTACAGCTTAATCTGTTACTTGCTTGTTTTGTTTAGTTTGATATATGGATTTGTCCTCAGCAGCGTTGTCATTGACCCGTGCGTTTTCTAATTATCCAATTCTCAAAAGGACATCATAACAGCTAACTGCAGTACATGATCCCCATTATTTCTCCATGAGATGTCATGTTTATAATTGGAAGTATTATCTCATTGATCACAGCTGCTATTGTTATCATCATAATTACCACTACAGAGTCATTTAGATGGTAATTTGGCCATTTCTTACCAAACGTGAAGCCATCAATCTTATTCAGAGCATCCTTTGGGATTGGCTATTGTTCTTAAAGATAAACAACACTTTATAAGATATTTGATACTTATTATATTTGCAGTATAATCTTGGGTGTTAGCAGTGTAGCGGGAGCTTTTAAAATAAGACTTACACCCGGCTGACCTTTCATACATGGCATCCCTTGTTTCTGCTTCTACATTCTTGGTGACTTTTGTCACAAAGGTCTTATAAATATGGATGCCATCTGCTCAAGGCTGTAATGCAATTTTAGAAGTAGGACTTGTTTTTTTCTTTTGTTTTGTTTTTAAGTGGGTTGAAATGTTCAGTTAGGTTGGAAAATTTGGAGCTATACAGCTTTAGCCAAGGTTGCTCTTTGATGCATTTTATCTTATATGGTGACACTTATTTATTTCTCTCAAAGTTTGTGCCACTGCATTTCAGACAAATCTGATATAAGTGCAAAAAAAAAATAGATTGAAAGATATGCATTTTCTACACTGCGACACATTTTACATGAACTCTGGGGACAAACAAAAAAGGGGAGCTCAAAGAAAAAGGGATGGTATTTTGATACAGTACATTTTATTCTACCTAATATTCAAGATAGTTTGCCTGCACTGGATTGCTGCCAGCTGTGCAGGATGTTATCTTAATTGTCATTTCCAGAAATATTATAATAGCATCACATAGAACACAGAAATCCTTCATAGAAATCTGTTGGAGAATATCATAATGCCAAGATGACTTGTTATTATCTGTTTTGTAACAGAAGAACCAACAAAGCATAAAGCTAAAAAAAAAAAAATGTTGCTGTAATAAAATAACTCATGACTGTGTTAACTGTGATGGCAGTACTAATGTAGTAAAGATTATAATATGATTGTGCATTTTGCTGTTTTTTGTCTTCCTGTGTAATATGATTTAGCATTGTATTTGCAAATGTCCTCTGGTTGGATGAGTCATTTATCCATCTTGTGTCAGATCTCCGGGTTGATCCCTAACGACCCTGTAATGTTGTGAAACTTTGCACTTGCACATGCATCCTGGTGATTAGTAACCTGCAGGGAAAGAAGACGTTAAGGCCTCTTTATGAGGGCAATTCAGGCTTTTTAAGCTGTGATTCTATACATGCAATTTTATTATTATTATTATTATTATTATTATTTATAAACCACTTATTCAGGTTCAGGAACAAAAACTATTTGGCTTTGTTTTATTTGAAATATGTGTTTTACCAACATTGGCTGGACATTAGCCAAACCTCTCCCATCTGAAACAGAGCACATTCTCACTGCAACCGCTTCTGATCACATTTTACAGTTTGGTTATCTCTCTGCTTTCCAATGTTTTTGACAAAAAAAACCCTACAAAATGTATCTTTGGAAAGTAAGTAGGATGATGGGTGGCATGATCGCATGACCTTCCCGACAACAGCTTAATCGTGTCTTTAATAGTCTTCTGTTGCTGTTTGGCTGGGAGAAAGTCTTGACTTGGGTTAAAATGCACCTCTTCACTACCCTGAAAACACACTATGGTGCTTTTCTGGCATTTCCTTTGTTACCATGTTTGCACATCACACAGCAGTGATGACACCAACAGAGAACTTTTGCCAGGAATTCATCACATCTATTTCTCACTCTGACAGACCCCAGCTGAGCTCTTATCGGACTAACCTGAACATGGAAGAATGGCATTAAGGCAGTCACTAGATTGTTATAATGTGAAGCCTACAGCTGTCGGGCATTAATGGAAGGTGACTTGGGAGTCAGAAGCGGTTGTTATCTTCATCTTCATCATTACTTCGAAAACAAGATATACATCTGCAGTGAACACTTGGCTATGATCTCTGGTACACTCAGGGACTTCTACTGAAGTCTATCAGCCTATCCTGCACATTTTGAGCTGGTGCTCACAGAGTGGTGCCGACATTTCCGGACCAAGCATCAGTATGTAAGAAGCTCGGAGTGAAACTCAGAAATATAACAGACCACACGGGATACACAACATTACTTCAACTTTAGTACATTCTTACCGCTGCTTCCCCAAGCTTCTCAGCACATTTCCTAATGGCAGAATCATGCCTTCTTCAAAAAGAACCTGATCTGAACTCAATACAATAAACAATTTATGCACCGTAAATCCTGCAGGACAGATTTTTATAGCATTTTTTATAAGCAACAGTCTTATAACAAAAATGTCATGTTTGTTTTATGGTGCCAACATGCTAAGAGATTGGAAAAACATGTAGCAAGAATAGACTCCAGAGCACCAAGAGTCTCTCATCTTGTTAACTCATCTCCGCTGTCTTCATTGTTGCTGCAGTAGTACATTGCCCTAGTTACCGTAATTCACCAGGTATTTGCCACAAATCTCCCCAACAAACAGTGACAAACAAATAAATAAATTCTACCACAAAATGTCTTTCATACAGCTTTTAAAGCACCATTATATTGCTTTCCTGTCACCCTTTTTTTTTTTTTCTTTTCCTTATGGCACACACCCATACATTCACTCAAAACAGCTTTTTACACACAACTTGTCAAGAGGAACAGATATCATTATCAACAGAGATAAAGAATCATTAGTTTGACAGCTTCACAAACAGCTATGTGACCCTGAGTGTGGAAGACAAATTACAGGATGCTGTCCCGTGATGATTCTCTTTGTCCACGTGCAAGCACATGTAGCTGACTTTTACTGTGGAGTCGTCATTTTCGAAAATTGTCTATGACGAGCCTCAGCGATACCCTTCATGCAGTTGCAAGCGGGTCCTTGGCAATGATACTCAACTGCAGGAGAAGGCAGAGAACAAGAACAAGAGAGGCAGAAAGAGGTAGAAGGTGCTGTGTAGGAGGAGAAGGTAGTGCTTCTTTATTATCTGTAATTGGCAACAGCATAGGAAGCCGCGGGGCATATTCATCAAGACGACTAAAGAAGAACAAGCATGATACAGATGTACAAATCACACACACACACACACGCGTGAACATGTGACAGACACCCACACGCTAATGCAATTTTGTTAAACAAGCTACAGCTAACTTCAAATGGTATCTCTCAGCAATGCGTGGTTACTCCATATTAATGAACACTGATGAGGTTAGATTTGGATGTCAGCAAATGTTTAAAGTTTCTCGTTTGCAGTAACGAAAATAAATATCTCTACTGCCCAGTTTTGTTTTATATTTTTTATCTTTTGATAAGAGAGAAAGTTTTAGTCGAAAAAAAAAATCTATGAGACGACATCAGAGAAACGAGCGTCTACAGTTCTGTTTCTAAATTACTTCTAAATGATTTAAACCATATTGAAAACCATATTGAAACTGTTAAGGACAGTAGAAAAGCAACTTAATAGTATGTGCTCAATTCAAATATGATGCCAGGAACACGTGGAGAAAAAAAATGCCCATAATTGTCAACATTGTGAGAACCACTGAACCTGTAGATTTCATCATTTACAGTATCATTAAAAAAGAGAGAGCGAATCTCTGGAAGAGACAGAACAGACAACGAGGCCGAAAGACTATTTTAAACGTTCATTATAGTCCAGATGGGACTGCATTGAAAGCATTGCATCAGATTTTGTGGCTGCATTTACAAACAACATATTAAACTCTAATGTCATGTAAAGTAAAGAATAGATTTAAATAAATAAACAAGTAGGTGTTCAAAACGAGGCTCACTTAGGATTGACTAGGTCATAAGGAAAAACAGGGATGAATAAACCTTTGAAATTCCTTTTGGAAACTATGGAAAAGTTTGGTTGTAAAGATAGACCTTCCATTTTTACAACCGAGACATATAAAGCTGATATTTGAACTACAGTAAAATAAGTCTATACCCGCCAACAACTTCTGGATTTAGGAAAACGCCAGCAAACTCAACTAGATGAAGACGCTGGAGAAACTGCGCTGCTGCGGCCTTCTTGGAGCTCCGAACAGACGGTTTACGGCGCCACCATGTCTCAGTAACATATTGTCTGTATTCATTCAGTGTATTTTGTAACATATTCCATTAAGTTGCTCAATGAGAGTAACGTATTCGGAATACTTTGGATTACTTAATATATTGTCATGCTTTTTACAACTACATGAATGTTTCTGTGTCATTCATTACTATTACTGAAGGCTACGCGCTGTACCAATACCAACTAGATTTTTAAATCTTAATATAAAATGAAAATGAACCAAATGAAGTAAAGAAGGAAAAAAACTAAAGGGGTCGTCTAAGTCCTGGATTTAATAACTAGCCATATGAGACTGACATAAGCGACAGATCAGCTAATTCACCTAAATGTCACCTCTGCAGGCATGTCACTAATTTGGCTACTAATGTGCACATGGGGATCAGACATATTTTAGCTTGTAAAGATTAATTAATTTGACAGAGCCTGGTGAAATCTGCACGCCATCAAAGTACCTCTGAACTAACTTTTTTACATTCATGCAGTCCTCAGAACACATGTATCCAATCATTTAGAGAATCACATGGTCAGAATAGTTGCTGCCAGCATTGCTGAGTCAACCAGCCTACTCTTTCTCTTCTTTTTTTTGGCACATTGATGTGCTTTACAACTATTTTGGAGACCTAGCCCACATAAGTATGTTGTGTATCTGTGTATTTGTGTATTTGTATGTGAGCATGGAATCACGTTAGAGAGTAGCTGATGGCTTAAACCCTCCAAATTGTTTTTGTTTTTTTTGTTTTTTTGACACCACATGAAAAATCATCCAAATCACTTACACAGATGGAAGACAAAATTAGGCAAGTGTGACAAATACCAAAGCAAACCAAACACTTGTGCTAAGAATTAATACGAGCTCAGTCTTAATGATGCTCAAAGCAAGTAAAACTAGAAGGAAGAGTTGAATTAACAAAGTTCATTTTTTAAGATTGCTGACAAAACGATGGCTCACAGCATCAGAGAGAGATAATCGCATTCCTGTTAAAGTTATCTTCATGCAATAATAAACCATGCATTCTAATTCTGTCTTGAAACACGGCCACGCTATGCTCTAAAATAGAATCTCATGTGAAATGTTTTGTAATTTTATAATGACTGTGAAGAGCTGACTCAGCTCCAACTGCCCTTCTTCTACAATTTTAGGACACAGAAAGCAATTTGGTAGGTTAACAGGTTTAAAATAAAGGCCCCTGCTTAATAGTTAGTAACAAGTCATTTTCAGTCATTGATGGTTTGAACCCTACCACCCACCATCAACACACAGCTTGCCTGTGTCATTTTAAACCTGGGAAATACAGTATAAATAGTCACGGTAAAAATAAACTACAATATCTTAATGGTGTTATGTATCAGGAGATTATAAAAGAATATCACCTGGTCCTCATCAGGGTCATAGAACATATTAGTGTGATATATTACACCGCGTTATTATTTAGTTAATAAAAATTAAATGAAAATGCAGGAGCAGTGTTTGTTGTTGTTTCGATCATTTTAAGGCCTGATAAGACCCAGATGATTTTTGTCTGTCCCAACCAGCTTTGGATAATCATATTACATTATTCAGTATGGCAATGTGTTACTGTGCTAAATTCAGTAATTACATTACAATTACATTTTAATCATTGACACTACAAAGGTTCTGCAGGTATCTGAATGACTGGTGGATAGAAAACAAAACACATCAAACAAGCTATATTTTCTTGGTATGCACTCACACTACAAACAGCTGGTTTCAGTTCCTGTGTAAATGGTAAATGGCCTGTATTTATATAGCACTTTACTAGTCCCTAAGGACCCCAAAGTCATCCACACATTTACACACTGGTGATGGCAAGCTACATTGTAGCCACAGCTGCCCTGGGGCGCACTGACAGAGGCGAGGCTGCCGGACACTGGCGCCACCGGGCCCTCTGACCACCACCAGTAGGCAACGGGTGAAGTGTCTTGCCCAAGGA
>VUQR01031368.1:0-17441 GCA_015108515.1 Hemichromis elongatus | reverse complement strand
GCAAATCTGAAAGATAAGAAGGCCCAAGACCATTAAGACATTTAAAAACTAGTAAAAGAACTTTAAAATCGATCCTGAAACACACGGGGAGCCAATGCAGCGATTCTAAAACCGGTGTAATGTGGGCCCGCCCTCTGGTCTTCGTCAGCACACGAGCTGCAGAGTTTTGTAACAGTTGTAAAGGTGAAATATTCTTTTTGGGAAGACCAGAGAGCAGGGCATTACAGTAATCAATGCGACTGGTAATAAAAGCATGCATCAGCATCTCCGTGTTGGCCCGAGAGAGAATAGGGCGGACTCTGGCTATATTTTTTAGATGATAAAATCCAATTTTGGTTACATGTTTAATATGTGGGATAAAACCAAGCTCAGAGTCAAAAATAACACCCAGGTTTTTCACTTGTAGTGAAGGAGATAGTAAAAATGCTTGCAATTTAGACAAGAGTTTCTCTCTCTGAGCCTCAGGACCGATGATTAAAACTTCAGTTTTGTCCTGGTTAAGCTGTAAAAAGTTTTCTGCCATCCATGATTTTATATCTAAAATACAGTTAAAAAGGGCATCCATTGGTCTGGTGTCATCAGGAGACACGGAGATGTACAGCTGAGTGTCATCAGCGTAACTGTGGAAGTTCACTCCATGCCTCCTGATGACGCCGCCAATAGGGAGCATATACAAATTAAAAAGTACATGGCCTAAAACTGACCCTTGGGACGGCAGAGTCTTGTCCCGTAGAGGTGGCTCTTCAAGCCAAGCTCTTCGGAAGAGCCAGAAAGTTAGAGGACATCCAGGTCTTATGTCTTTGAGACACTATTGGCAAGTGTTACAATGTAAACAGAATTGGTCCCAGCACTGAACCCTGTGGAACTCCATAATTAACCTTAGAGTGTGATGAGGACTCTTAATTTATATGAACAAATTTGATTCAAACACTGCAGCACAGTACCTTTAATACCTACAGGATGCTCTAATCACGGTAATGAAATATAATGCTCAATAGTATCGAACACTGCACTGAGGTCTAGCAGGACAAGCACAGAGATGAGTCCACTGTCAGAGGCCATAAGAAGATATCTACTGCAATAGATAATAAGGAATATACTGTTGGTGTTTTTATAGACTTAAAAAGGTGCAGTTTGAAGTCAGAGAGAGTCAATATAACTTAAGGGGAACAGTTTTCTTAAAAAACAAAACAAAAAAACAGGATAAGGACAAACATAAAGCAGAGATGTGTTTCTGTTAGAGGAGTTAACTTGTGGAATAGTTATGACAGTGATTTAAAAAGGTGTAGTTCATTTTCCTTGTTTAAAATCATGTTAAAAATAGAGTATTAGAAAAATATCTAAATCAAGAATGAAAAGAGCAAAATAATACTGAAACTCTACATGAGCTGCATGCTAAAAGATCTTTTGTTGGAAGGGTTGGCATAATAAGCATGTGCTTCAGCCAATACATTTTGATTATCCTTGTCTTGTGCTTTCTTGCTTTGTGGTAGATCTTTGTTCTGTATTCACTGAGATATTTTGAATACTAATCAATAAATCACAAAAAAGATCATTTGTAACTTTCACTAAAGCTGTTTCTGTGCTGTGATGAACTCTGAAACCTGACTGAAACTCTTTAAATAAACCATTCCTCTGCAGATGATCTGTAAGCTGTTTGATAACTCTTGTTTTACTCTTTCAAGGATTTTTGAGATTGGCCTGTAATTAGCTATAGCGTCTGAGTCAAGCAATGGCTTTTTGAGTGGTTTAATTACAAGACATAAGGACACATTCTAGGAAAAAACATAATAAAAGTCAAACCTATGTGCATTAGTGCACTAGTGCAAGATAAATAATAAATAGAGCAACATGAGAATTGTGCATGGACAGGAGCACAAATGACGGTGTGTGGTATGACAGTGATTGTATTAGTTGTGTGTGTGAATTACATGTGTTTAATAAGTTTATCATATGTAGAGCACTTGTTCATTTTATGTTGCTGATAGTTCTAAGATTTAAGTCTAGTAAGTCTATTCACTTTGACCTGGATGAATGAGACACCACGTACGTTTGTCTCTCTGTACGAGTTCTGTAACAAACTGGCAACCTGTCCAGGCTGTACACCAGCTGTAACACATGTCAGCTCCAGCGCTTAAGTGACCCAGGTTTAATAAGCAGTTAAGAAAATTGCTGTATGGTTGTGTTTTTGTTTGTTTATATGTAGCACACTGCAATGAAACACAGCAATTATATAAAAGTCATACAAATACATGGATATTGCTGTGAAACCCTTGTTAATGCACAGTAGCTGATTTTCCTGCAATCCTGAGGGAGAGTGGATTTCAACAACTTCATGAACATCATGAACTATTGCATCAACAAGTCTACCCCAGTCATGCCCGTCATGTTTTTGTACCAACTGGAAGCAATTCTGTTGTAGTCTATTCTACATTAATGAAAAACAACACAAGACACAGGTTAACACAGAACACAATGTAAGAAAACACACACAAAAAACATACAAAAACATTTTTTTAAACACTTTTAGTTTTAAACATCTGCTATTTGGTGTGACAGTTTTGGCAGTATCTCAGAGATAATGGTTCAAGCAAACATTGTCTCACACACACCCACACACACACACACAGAGGTGGAAAGGAAAATAACCAATAATATATTTATAGGCAAAGCAAAGACATTGCACTCTCTTTCTCAGTCACATAGACACACACAGAAAAACATTCAGGCACAAATACTCGAAACAACATGGAAAATTGAGGTTGCTGAAGCATAATAATACCGTTGTTCAATGACATTGCTTGTACTGGGTTATTAAACAGCCTCCTAACAGACTTTCATATTAACATATCAGCACCATCAATCAACTCTGCAAACAAAACACTCTCTGACTCTCAGTAGGGTTCAATACCAGATAATAACGTGTTTGTGGATCGTTGTTTATAGTCCAAAATCCCCAAAATGAGACTCCATAAACAAAACAACAAAAAATGTAAAATAAAACATTATATTTATAACGAGATGATGTTAATTGATGTGTTGGTTTTGGACATCGGGACAACAGTAAAACAAGGAACAGTGATATAAAATACAGTGCTGGCTTGTATGGTGTTGTTCTGTTAACGCGAAATAAAGCTCTGTTGTTCTAGCTAACTGACTGGCCTCCGAGTTAACTGCTAAGCTCCAGGCCAAAACCTACTGGACCTCCTAGCTGCTCCTTCCTCACAAGACTGCTGTTACGATATTCATCACTTGTTTTTAAACACCTAAACATTTATACTTTTTATTGGTTGTTTAACTACATCTAAGTAAGAATACAGTAAGATGTATTTGTACAAAAATTGTTTAGAATTAGTTAATTTACAATTAAAAAAAGAACAAAACAAGCATGGCACCTCTTTGAACATACCAACCGAACTCGCCATTTTCAACAATTAGAAAAAGATACAGCTCATCAGATTCATATTGTGTGAGCATTTTCTTTTTATACTTTTATTACAACTTTCTAATGTTTACACCATAAATAGAAACACAACTCAGTCAGACAAAATAAAGTTTTCTTCTGTGCTCAACAAATGACTTCTGAAGAATTGTTGTTCCTTGTTTTACTTGGACACTTGACAATTGCATTTTTATCCATCAATGAGCGCCAAGTGTGGAGATACCTCAATCCAGCTAAGATCAACAAGGACAAGAAGACAGCATCAGAAAGGCCGTCGACTGCTTTGGTGGAGTGATTATTAACCACCCGAGCTTGAGATTTTTCAACAAGTCAATTTTCATATCCAATCAATGAGATTTTAAACTGAATCATTATCAATTTAAAAAAAAATGTTTTTTAAACTTTTTAAAACATTTGACCTGAAGGGTTTTTTGCATCTCACATTTCATTTTTATTCCAAAGTCTTCTCTTTTTTTTTTTACTTCTTATATAACCAGAGCCAAATATAGAAACCCTATAATTTTCCAGCTTAATTTGCATAGAACAGTTTTGTGGTCCTTGTCAGACTTTTCATAACCAAACCATGTCCATGCTACATGCCTCATTTAGAAATGAGGTCCTGGATTTGTTTTGACTAGTCTTTCTGTTTGTCATCATTTCAGTTTGTTTTGAAAAATCTCAACAGGATCTTTAGCTTTATTATGAAAAGTTTATGTGGAAAATAAACAAGCGGACGGCGGAGCCACACACTGGGTTAACCGTCATTTTTGCTAATTATAACGCGTGGCTTGTCCATCCGTCGTGTGGTTCTCTTATATTTAAAATAAAGGGAGTCTTTTAAGAAATTAATATAGCTACTACAATGACCATCAAAACCATGAAAAAATATTGCCGTAAACAGTTTACTCCATATCCTCCCTTTTCTGGTATTTTAAAAAGTACCTAGCAGAAATATTAAACAACCCAACTAATAGGGTTGCAAAAATATTAGGAAACCACCCCCCAGCCTCCATCTCATGATGCTTAATCAACATAATCAACTTTAATTTAATGCACATGTAAAACAAATGCACAGAAATCAATTGTTTTTCTACAATAAATAAATAGATTTAACTTTTTTCTTCGACAAAATTGCAGATGATACCTTCCCAAAGGAAAATGTGCAATAGCTACTACTATTGCTAGGGTATATATTAGACTTAATATTTACTACATACAATAATGTATTTCTATACATTAAATCAGATGACCACTTTGGTTGTAAGCCTTAGATAATGCTCCATTAAAAGTTAGAAATTTTAAATGAAATAACAAAGAAAAGTACATCTTTGTGCCCACCTTTTCCTTTTAATTCCCTGCCTGGCCCCCTGGCAAAACTTTGCTAGATCCGCCCCTGCACAGTTACCAGCTGTCAGCTGCATAGATCCTGGTGTTATTTGTCTCTCAGAAACACTTCCCTTCAACTCATTCATGTCACCTAAAAGGTAATAGTAATAATAATTATAGATAATAAGGTAGTTTGTGTCAGTGTTTCTCTCTACAGGAGGCATAGTGAGCAAACACTACTATTACTTTTGTGCATACACACACAGCTTGTATAAATAAATGAAATTAATATATAAATCTGTGGACTTTTAAAATATAACAGAATGGCTGAAAACACTTTGGTTTTATTGTGATGTCATGATGATGGCATAACCTTGCTGAGATGGGAGTCACAATCACACACAAAGTAAAAGTGAAAAAAAAATTTTTTTAGTATTTGGTTTCTTCTACAGCTGTATATATTTAAATATATAAGAGATTTGCATGTATTTTACAACACTAAACTCATGTACTACAAGTATAAAAACTACCTGTAAGAACTGCATCACCGTGGAGCAATGGTGTGAGAAGAGGTTCACAAAAGTTGGGTCAAACATACAGCTTGTTGTGTGAACCACATAATTTACATCCACACGCACACACAGACATCCACACAAACCACAAGAAAAACGACGGCTATCCATTACCCCAGTCCTATTATTCAGTCTTGCCTCCTGCTTTTCCCCCAATTTCTCACGCTTTTTTTGTTCCCCACCATAGTTCCCAATTTTATGGTGATGGGAGCAGAATGGAGAATTATTCCACTTCATACTGTTAATGGCATTACCAAAACAGCAGCTGCCACACTTAACACATAAAACCCCAGCGTTGCGGAAATATTTAAAATAACATAGGACCAGATCATTGAATGAAGAGTCTTTGGCAATATAACAAATATGATAGGGGAAGATCTTCTTGTTACGAGCACGTTTCAGCCATTCTAGCAGCCCTAGATCGCAGCAACTATGGGATGGATTTACTATGCCAATCAGTGCAGACATGCCATAATGATGTAACAACCAAATGTGATGTGTTCAAAGATTAGGTTTTACTATTCATAGTCATGTATGTACATAATTTATGTGGTCTATAATGCATGTATCGATGTTTGTAATTAAAACATTTTCGGACACTAGACTAAGATGGTAATATTATTGTGAAACTGAGAACGGCCTCAAAAAGCCACCAAAGGTGGGAGAAGAGGAGCATATAAGTTGGAGGCTCAGCTGGTTTGTAGAAGGTGTGCTAAAAACAGATTCCTGTGAACAATATCTTTGTATGGAATAATGTCTGCTGCCGGTCTGATGATGTCATCAGCGTGGGCAAACAAAATACTACGTTAGTAAAGCTATTTAACCATTTTTTTTTTATTTTACATTTACTTACATATCCTTTAAATCATGCCATATTAATATAAAAACACTTTTTTGTTGCTATATTATTTCAAAAATATGTATTAGTATACATAATTTTCTTGGGAATTCTGGTTTTGATTTATTAAAAAACAAAACTAAAAACAAATCTAAATGCAATGGTTTTTAAATCTCATAAATCTGTATTTTTTCACCTGCACCTCACCAGTCAATCCTTCGGGCTTGGGTCCTCTACCAGAGGCCTGGGAGCTTGAGGGTCCTTCCTAGGACTGCGGTCTTCTGGGATCTGCTGGAGCCACTCGCCTAGCTTCGGAGTCAGTGCACCTAGTGCTCCGTTTACCACTAGGACCACCGTTACCTTCACCCTCCACATCTTCTCGAGCTCTTCTCTGAGCCCTTGGTATTTCTCGAGCTTCTCGTGTTCCTTCTTCCTGATGTTGCTGTCGTTCGTAACCGCTACATCAATCACTACGACCGTCTTCTTCTGTGTATCTACCAGCACTATGTCCAGTTGGTTAGCCATCACCATTTTGTCTGTCTGTATCTGAAAGTCCCACAGGATCTTAGCTCAGTCATTCTCCCATTTTTAATTCAGGACTTCCAGGGCGTATTCACCACAGATGTTTCTGTATACTATGCCGGCCAATTGGATATGGCGTTCCATGTGTTCCTGGCAACTCGCCATATTATTTTTGATTAACTTTAACTATTTTAGATATTAAGTACCTGCTCTTAAAAATATACCTTTAAATTTTACAATTTTTTTTAACAATCTTTGGAAGGTTTTGATCACTGGGGTCATTTTGAGACCAAGACAAAAAGAGATGTCTATAGTCAGCGTGAAAGACAATTGAAAAAGTCTCATTTTAATTGCTCACAGGTTCATGGATTTGCGTTAAAGTTTAAAAGATTGTTTTTGTTTATTCTTTGTTTTTTTTTGTTTTCTTTTATTTCTTTTCAAACATTACATAAACATTTTCAACAATTTGGCATACAAATGATGAATTTCCTGCAATGATGGTTCCATCCATCCATCCAACTTCTTCCGCTTATCCGGAGCTGGGTCGTGGGGATAGCAGCATAAGAACCTTAGACCTCTCTCTCCCCAGCCACCTCTTCTAGCTTGCGTGGGGTAACACCAAGCGTTCCCAGGCCAGCCAAGAGATATAATCTCTCCAGTGTGTCCTGGGTCTGCCCCGGGGCCTCCTCCCAGTGGAACATGCCTGGAACACCTCACCCAGAAGGTGCCCAAGCTGAGGCTGAGGACCATGGCCTCAGATTTGGAGGTGCTGACTTTCATTCCCACCACTTCACACTCGACTGCGAACAGTTCCAATGCGAGCTGAAGGCCATCAACTAATGAAGCCAACAGAACCACATCATCCTCAAAAAGCACAGATGAGATTCGGAGACCACCCAAGTGAAAGCCTTCCGCCACTTGGCTGCACCTAGAAATTCTGTCATAAAAAAGAACAAACAGTATTGTTGACAAAGGGCAGCTCTGATGGACACATCACCCACCAGGAATGAGCCTGTATTGCTGGCTATGCAGACCAAGCTTGGTTCCTTTAAAAAAAAAAAAAGAATTGCATTAGCTGCAATCATTGAAAACAGTCAATTGACCCTTTTAACTTAGGTTTTTATGTATTTTCTCTGTAGACTGTCATGAGGTCATTTCCTGTCAAATGTGTGGCTCCACCCACTTGTCTCCAGTTGTTTGGTTTTGAAATGTGAGCAGGTGGAACTAAAAACTCGAATGTCAAGAAAGCAATTCTTATTCAGTGGTACCATTAGCTAACAGTTAATAAGCTAACACCAAATATGCTAACACAGCTGTGGCGGGGCCGTGCAGGGTAGGCGGGCACACCTGCACAACATCGGCAATCATGCCTGGGTCCTGAATGGGGGGCTGTTGGTGTTTTTCATAGAATAATAAAAAATGTACAGAACAAAACTGGGTCTTCCGTGCGTGTTTACAACAGCCAATTCACTAAGTTAGCAGACTGAGTTCACAGCAGTAGCTGAGACAAGCTGATAAGTTTTTAAACTATACAGTGTTTTATTCTAAGGTATTTGATTTTTTTCCTTTTTTTGATACAATGATCTCTATTGTGTACAGACATTATGACAAAGTCTTTCAAATTTAAGGAGATGAAGATTTCAGTACTGATGAAAAAGGCTAGGAGCAATTGTTAGATAAGTGACATGAGCTGGTGGAAGAAAAGAGAAGTTAACCTTTAGTGTTATAACCATGTGGAGAAATGGCAGAACTTTTTGAGAGGACTATGCTAATGCATGTCAGCCTATTGAAAGTCAAGATTCTTGTTTCAGTGTTGTGCAATAATGTCCAATATTACCAAAAAACAAATGTGCTAGCCACTTCACTTACTTTGATGAACGACTTTGGTTCTTGTTCTCACCATAGCAAAGATGCTGGCACGTCAAAACTTGGTGTTTCCCTTACACTTGTATGGAGGAAAAAATATCACTGTATGGAGAAGAGCCATAACTATCACTTCATCATAGTTTTATTAGTTTCAAATTAAGTAGTTTTGCTGTATTGCACTCTATTTTCAAGTGAAACTGTACTCCAACCTTCCAAGTTGTTCAAACAGACCATGCCCAACACGTTGTACGCTAAACCTGACAGCCATCATATTCAGCTGATGACTTTATTCAAATAGAAGGCTCATAATATGAGTAAGAAAGCAAAGGTTTTGGCTCAAATTGTACAAATTCTCAATAGAAAGAGTTTTATCAAGATCCTCAAACTGAGATTTCGATTTTTTTGCTGGGTGATACTTAAAAACATAAAAGTACTTTGACGGTGAAAGTCCTCCAGAGTAAGTTTGTGGAGGTTTCCAAAGAACTGCTGATTAACCTTTTGGTAATGTTTGAAGTGATCTATGCACTACATCTACAATACTACAATTATTACCATGGGACTGAACAACACTGTATTTATTCAGAGTACAGCAGTCGTGAAGCTGGTAAACTGTTCCCTAACTGAGATACTCGAGAGTCTGGATCACTGAGCACAGTGTCATGTTTTCATTTATTTTAATTTCAAGTTTTTGCAATAAAGGAACTACAAGGAATTTTTAATAGTCATTGTTTGAATATGAATGATATGCTATTGAGATATCCATAAGTACTTATCATGTCTTTAGCATTTGATATTCTTTTTTAAATGATTTATTTCTTGAATATTAAGAGAGTTCTGTGTTACTGGCGGAGGTCAAGAAAATACTGTTGAACTGAAGAAATGTGCTGAATCTTTTAAATTTAGCAGTTCTCAATGCAACCGAGACAGTCGGTTCATGCACTCATAAGAACTGATGAATTACTTTTTGAAACTACTCTAGCTTACCTGTCTCAGTCAGACTGGCATGACAATTGCTAACAACTGATATATATTATTTAAATAAGTAGAGGTCACTGGAAAGGAATGAACATGATTTTCTGAAGCAGACCGTATTTAATTATTTGGTTATTAGACACTGATACAAAAGGAGCCCCAACAATAGCAGGAAGAAGAACTGGACCCTCTGGAGTCTCGACGCTGGAAATGAGGCTGAATTACCAGGGTGTGGTACACATGGGGACGTGGCTCAATCATATGAAGGATGAATAACAGAAGAGTACAGATATTTAACATACAGGGAGCAGTGGCTGATGGGGTTGCAAAAGACAGTGAAGTGACTTTGATGTGATATAAAGAACAGACTAATAGGCCAAACCTCCACAAGCCGATGAGTAAATATAGATCTCTTTTGCTGAAGCGAGATTTGGTTTATTTAGATTTATTGGAGACTGCTTACACTCTGAGCGAAGAAATTCTGGTAAAAATGGAATCACAGCAGGGTAACTCTAAAGCCTGAAGGTCAAAATCTCATACTGATGGTGAAAAACAAATACAACGAGAAAAAAACCACTTAGTTTATGGAAAAAGAAGTAGACTGTTAGTAAGCAGAACGTTTGTTATGTGAACTAATCCTAACCCCGAGCTTTAATATCTACGCTTCCACTTCTGGGCTTTGTAGGTAGAGATGTTTATGCTTTCTTCTCCCAGCTCTTGTTATTGTCTCTGTCTCTCTCACTTTCCTTTTCCTCTTTTCACTGCTGCAGCAGCCTGCCTTTCTCATGCACGTCAGACATGGTTTTACACAGCTCCAAAGGGAATTACTGAGAAAACATCTCTGGTTACCACCGCCTCAGTGGTTATGCTCCTTACCAGTTGTTACAACAGGTCCATTTGAAGTCATGAATGAAAAATGGCAATTCTCTCTAGTGGATGACACAAGTACTGGACACAAACAGTGGACTGTATTCAGTCTTCCAGCTTTGCATTTTTATGATCAAAAGCCTCGATCAAGGCGTTACAACAGCTTTCAACAGAGAAGCCCTTGCCCTAAGAGCCACAATGTCACACAATGGCAAACATGCAAAAACCTCATGAGGAAAGTGTTTGCATTACAGTTAATGAAAATAAACTCATACAATATGGCTACAATATAGTATTTTTGAAGGTAGGTTACAACTTCTTGCAGATTTAGGAGTAAACATTTAAAATATCATAGCTAATATACTATTATGTTACATCATGAAAGTTAATTTGCAGTTACTGCTTGAACACGTTTACTGAATTAGCCTAATTTAAATGCTGATGTCGGATGGCTGCAGGATTCATGACTCTTGGTTGTCAGAAAAGAGGAAATAGAGTAATGTTTTTGCACAGCCACAAAGCGGTTGGAAGGGTCAACAAAATATCCGACTCGATTTTTACCTAATTAATGTACCCTAACCTTAACCATGTGGTTATTTTTGTCCCCATGACAACAATGGTCCCCTGACCTTAACAAAGTTCAATTACTTAAACATACTGTAGATGTTTCCCAAACCTTACCCAAGTAGTTATTTCAACCGAAACCAATGTTTCCCCAAACCTCTCCAAATCTTAAAAATAGCTGTGTAAGATCAGAAATCTGTTTTATTTTTGCAGCTGTGATTTTTTTTTACTACATCCTGCTAATATGAGCATCAAATAAGGGAACTTGTACGTGCCGTACTAAAGGGTAAAAGTGCAATGACCACCCCTTCATCTTTCCTCTTCTCCACCAACACCAAAATGCTGTTTTTTCACCCCCCAGGAAACAAGATCGAATGCATAGTTGTGCATCTATTAGGGGCCCCTAATGGCCCAGCTGCCATTTTAATGGATGAAATGCTTTAATTCCAGATGAACCTGAAGTTCATAAACACAAACAGGGTAGTTTTTGGTGGCTCTGCTGAGCTACTGATACATAGTGTAGTAAATAATGTTTCCCTTGTCTTTCAGCTAGAGCTAGCTGCTTAAAATATTGGATCTTTATCTTTGTCTGAGTATCAAGTAAAACATAAAGCTCTTGTTTGATGTGAAGTGCTCTCCTTGGTGTTAATGTATCCATCAGTTTGTCAAGATGATGTGCTCTGGGAAAGAAAACATCTTGTTGTCAGAGGAGAATGGCCAGACTGCTTCAAGCAACAGTAACTTAAATAATGAGTTGTTACAAACCAGGCATGCAGAAGAGCATCTCTGGATGCGGAACATATTGTTCCATGAAGCAGATGAGCATCTGAAGGCCACGCCTGCCACACCTATCAGCTAAGAATAGAAAAGTCCAAAATTGGACAATAGAAGATTATAAAAATGTTGTTTGGTTAATTGATTTTCAATTTCTGCTGCAACATTCAGATGGTAGGGTGTAAATCTGACAAGCAAAAGGAAAGGATGCATCCCACCATGAATCAACTGTTCACACTGCTTGCGGTAGTGGAACAGTGTGGGCAATGTTTTGTTGGCACACTTTGGGCCCTGTAGTCCTAAACAAGTATTGTTTAAACACAAAAGCCTACCTGAAAATAATTTCCAACCATATCAATGCATTTAAGATCACAGTATACCCATCTTGGGGTGGCTGTACCTCAAGAGGTAAGGCAGGTCATGTGCTAATTGGAAAGCTGGTGGTTTGATCCTAGCTCCAGCTGCCAGAGTATCCTGAATCTTTCTCCCCAATGCGTTTATCAGAGCCTGAATGTGTGTGAATGTTAGATGCACCATTTACACTTTGGTGTAGAAAAAAGTGCTTGTGTGAATGAGGCATGTTGTATGTCCTTTAAGTGCTCAAGCAGAGTAGAATGGCACTATATGAGAACCAGTCCATTTACCCTCTTCTGATAGCTGTTTCTAGTAGGAAAATGCAGCATGTCAAAAAGCTCTCAGATCATCTTGAACATGTCAGTGTACTCAAATGATCTCCACAATCAATAGAGCATCTTTAGCATCTTTAGCATGTAGTGAAAGGAGAGAGTCACATCATGGATCTGCAGCAAAGTGTGATGCTTTCATGTCAACATATACCAACATCGCTGAGGACTGTTTCAAGCACCTTGCCAAGTCTATGCCATGTAGAATTAAAGGCAAAAGGAGAACCTAACGAGGTACTACAGAGAAGTACCAAATAAAATGTCCAGTGAGTATAAATATACAACGCTTGGACATGAAAACGACGTTGGGACTGGCCACAACAATGCAAAACGAACGACTTTCCTCAGGCGGTGGGACTCATTGTGAGACACCTCAAGGTTCAATTTGTGAATTTGTGATTCTCTCTAAAAGTGCCCATTTTCCCAAGAAACTGTTGATAGAAGAATCCCATTGAAGTTGAAGATAAAACCAGCTCTCTCTGTGAATCACAAGAATATTCCAACAGAGCTGCTCTTGCATTATGCAAAGAAAAAAAAAGTGATTAACCCAGAATGTGTCTACTAATTACCCATATATTAAGCTATTGATGTTCAGAATTACAAAGCTAAGCACATCACAGGCCTGAATGAATAAATGACTGTTTGAATAAGACATTAGCAAACAACCTCACACTAAAACTACACCCACACAGGATTTAATTTCCCCCACCGTCTAATAAGCTTCCCTTTTTCTCCCTTTGCCATCTCCTCTTTTTCTCTTTTCCAATTTTAAAAACACACACACACACACACACACCTACACACACACACACACACACGCACACACACACACACATTTAGCCACTTACTGTAGACAATTAGAGTCTGCTCATTTTGCCTTGGGAACTTTTTGCAGTTTATGGGCCAGATACGACACTTTAGAAGAGACAATATGGTACAGTTGTGGAAGAGCAGAGAAAGCTGACCATGAAACAGCACTTTACATAGTGCAGATTTCCGTTTTTGTCTCCATTTTTGAGTATTACCCTTGTACAAAGTAAATAGTAAGACTGAACAAGGCAAACAAATATCATGACAGATATTAATACCACCAGAAAGCACTTGATTAGAAATGGGAAACGGGATTCTCACACTGTTTTTTTTGTTTTTGTTTTGTTTTTTATCGTGTATTCCCCTCAAACATCTTAAAACTATTATTTCAGTGCAAGCCTAAGGCCAGCTACAATGCAAATTAAGTGTACATATACAGCACATGTCTGCTTGTTTGCACAGTTTGTGTGTATAAAGAACCAGTTGTTGAGATGTCTTTGAGCATGCCACTTGATCTCCAGCTGCTCTCGAGATGCAAAGAGAAACCATTGTGACAAGTGGGTTTCTGGTTTGTATCCCTGTACCAGCTGGGAAACTGTCAGGGGAAAATGAGTAAGATGCTCTGTACGCTCAAAAACCACAGTTGAGATGCCAACAAGCAAGGCACCGAACCCTGTAGCTGCTCCAGTTTAACCAGTAAAAGTTTCAGGCATATATGTGAACTTGAAATTTGCCATCACTTGCCTGAATTAAACAAAACAAAAATAGATCCTAGATTGTCTGAGTATGCTAAACATCTTGGGATGTGCTTAAAATGATGCTTTCTTTGTAAATGTCCTCTCCTTGTGTTCAAGGCTAAATGACTTAAAAGACACTTGAGAAAAGAAAAAAAAAAGAAAGAAAGAAGAGTTATTTTTTTCTCTTATGATGTATAGTGACAACGTACCAGAATTAAGAATAACCATCCTGATGATGTTCAAACCATCGTGTGCCCCTCTGGCCTTGTTTGACAGCTCTTTCAAACAAATGGACAGAAACCCCCCACAGAACAGAACAAAGGCGCACAAGACTTTCCATATAAATGTGCAGTGGAAAGAACACTAAAACCAATGTAAAAGTGAGCAGATGTGCCCAACACAGAGATGACACCATGTCACTGGTGTTTGAAAAAGCCACATGTGTCTGATGTCGGGGATGTGTAAAAAACGTCTATCGTCATTGGAGGAGTACAGAGGAAAGGATCTGTGCTGTGGTGCTGAAGCTGATGGGTCTGTTGCCATTTTTGTTCCTGTTGGTAAGATGTCTGGGGTGCCGCTCCTGCCACCTTCTGGACCATTTCTTTTTTTTTGGGACACATGCAACGCATCATATAAAGAAGAAAAGAGAAGAAAGCGCAGAGAGGGTGATGTGTATTTCCTGCCTGTTCCTTAAAAAAGAGAAGTTAAACATATTGAGAGAGAGTCTTTGAAGATAGAAACAATTACATTTTAAATAAAACCTTACATTATGGAACAAAAAGAAGATATAAGTTAAAAAAAATACACATATTTTAAAAAATACTTCTGAAACGTGAACTTTGCAGCCCTAACCTCCTCATGAAGGAGGTTTAGAAGGCTTTCTTTATCAAGCTAGCCTTTGAAATGGCAATAAATGATATATAGTAGGACCTCATGCTGGAATAAAAGATCACGCAAGTATCCTGGAGCAAGAGGTTTGAGGCTGCCGCAAATAGCTGATAATCGCTTATAAGTTTTGTTAAGCAACACATAGCCAGTGTAATGCTACGAGGTAAAAATGCCGCCAGTTTTTAATGGACAAGACCATTTAATCTCTATTTTGTCTGTATTTTACTGCAGGTAATTTGGTGACGTCTGTTCATGGATGTCTTAAATCCAGCTCAGCATTTTAATAGCAGACTCACAACTTGGAAAGATCTGAGAGAAATCAAACAAAACATTTAGAAAATATACTTTGTATTAAAGGAAGTATTTTTATTTAACAAATATAATACTAAAAGGACATGTTGAGGCTACAATTAATAGAAGGTTCCCGATGTCACCAGGACTAATGTGGAAAACCGTGCTTGGATTAAATGATCCAGAAGTAATACAGTGAATAGAGAAACATCAGAAGGATCCACGGTGTAAAGGATCAGGGCGTGCACATCCATGATCTGACTGACCCATATTCCAGAGCCAGGAAACTTGTCCTCACCACCACCACCTCCACAGGCAATCCCATCCAACACAGGTTAGATGCAGAGAGCCTACTGGTCGTGATCCAATGTGACCCAGTGTTAATTCCCTGGTGAAAGCCACCCAGTCAGTCCAGTGATGCCTCAAAACCTCAAGGTTTATATGAACAAGCTCCACTCTGAATGGGAACCCAGGAACTAGGCCGGTAATAACAGACCTCAGGGGAAAAAAAAAAATTTGACCAAAGAGAGCGCGGTGAACAAGGACTCACCCCGTTTGCCTGCTCGTTTTCTTTCCCTGCAGGTTTTTGGGAAAATGTCGAACACGCTTCCTGTAAAGCTATGTAGTATTTATTACAGTCTTTAGTTTTTGATGGCTGGGGTCATGTAACCTGCTGTCTATTTATCCTAGAGGTCATTCACTACTGGTTTCTGGGGCCAGCAGGGGAAGAAGGGAATGAAATCTAAGATGCAGGAACTAAATTGGTAGCAAATATATAGCTTCCAACTTGTCCATTGGCCGTGATGCATTTTTCAAGCGCTGTGCTCCAAGATGCGGGGACGGCTTGCCTCTAAAATAATATTTCAACAGTGGTTACAGATGCAAAACCAGTGCCATCTCTCAGTTTGGGCTGCTCCCACCAAAGTGCAGCATAAGGGATTTTAATTTTATTCCTGGGAAGGTATTATGCTTTGCTCTGAAGGGGTGGTGATCATAAGGTTAAGAGAGGCAGACTCATAACCAAAGGATTGCATGCTCTAATTTCCAATAGCATAGCAAAGAGTATGCCACTGCAGGGCCTATAAGTCAGCCCCTAGCACTGTGCACTACTCCAAACATTGGCATCGATCAGACACCAAGTAATTTTAAACTGGACCTTTTCTGGAGATGTGGAATGTAAATGTGCCGGTCTTTGAAATACGTTGAGTCATCCTCTAATGTGCTAAAGTAGACATGACAGTAAACGCACAAAGGTTGAGATGTTTTTAATTGTGCATGTTGGAGTTTATTCTTTCATTTCCAAAAAAACATAATTCATTTAAAATAATTAATTGTGCTACATATGCCTGTTTTATTCAAGCACCTAATCGGCCCAAACTCATCTTAACCCGACTGTACTCTACTTGTTTCTGTTGTTTTCAATTTCAGCTGAGCACCACCTAATTGTGGGCGGAGTCAGTATAGCAACCTGACCTGAAAATCCAGTGAAGTCATTTGTATGCAACAAAAAACACAGGGAAACAATGGTGGTTATGTAGACAAGATAAGATAAGATGACCTTTATTATTCCCACAGGTGGGAAATTTGTTACGTTACAGCAATAGAAAGAATAAGATACTGTACAGAATGGAATAGAATAAAAATAAAATAAAATAGTATATACAATAGAATAAAATAGAATACAAATACAAGTGCTATATACAACTAAGAAATAGACAAGAAAAAAGTATTGCACTTATTGCAGACTTATTGCACATGTGTGTGTGATATGGGTTTTAGTGTATGATTAGCTGCAGGCTTTGTTGTGGAGTCTGACAGCAGTGGGGAGGAAAGACCTGCGAAGTCGCTCCGTCCCACATCGTGGGTGCCTCAGCCTGCCATTGAAGGAGCTGCTCAGGGCTGTCAGAGTCTCCTGCATGGGGTGGGAGATGTTGTCTAACAGGGATGACAGCTTAGCCACCATTCTCCTGTCACTCACCACCTCCACTGGGTCCAGAGAGCATCCTAGAACAGAGCTGGCCCTTTGGATCAGCCTGTTCAGTCTCTTCCTGTCCCCAGCAGAGATGTTGCCTCCCCAGCAGACCACACCATAAAAGATGGCAGAGGCCACAACAGAGTCATAGAAGGTCTTCAGGAGTGGGCCCTTCACTCCAAAAGACCTGAGTCTCCACAGTAGGTACAGCCTGCTCTGTCCTTTCCTGTTGAGGGCATCTGAATTATGAGTCCAGTCCAGTTTATTGTTCAGATAAAGACCAAGGTACCTGTAGCTGTCCACAGCCTCCATGTCCA
>VUQR01031367.1:0-15233 GCA_015108515.1 Hemichromis elongatus | reverse complement strand
GTGAGTTTCAGCAGCTGAGATCCAGGAGGGAGAGGTGAGTGGTATGTCGCGCAATTGTCCACTGAGCTGTGAGCCAGGGGGCGGTAATGCACCTTAACGTTGGTTGCTAACAAGAAGAAGAAGAAGCTGTGAATCAGGAGGGAGGGGGTGAGTGAGTGATTCGTTCAACTCATTTGAGCTGTGAGCCAGGAGGGAGGGGGTGAGTCGAGTGAGTGATTCGCTCAACTCGTTTGAGCTGTGAGCCAGGAGGGAGGGGGTGAGTCGAGTGAGTGATTCGCTTAAGCTACGATTCAGCACAGCAAGGGAGGGGGTGAGTCCTGAGTGATTCGCTTGGGGTGAGTAGCTCAAATGTGCTGTTAGCATGTTAGCTGTGTTGTTAGCATGTTAGCTGAACGATGCTACTGTGAACCGAGGAGCTATTGTCTTGATGTGAGGTTTCTGCTCAGGGTTTTTTCAGTTTAGATCAGAAATGTTTTTGTTAAGAAACTGGCTGTTGTTTTATTTCCCCCAATTTTAATTATAAGCTAGATATATTTCTACTAATGGAATTAGTTTGCTAACAGCAACAAGGATGAGTCAGTGAGTCAGTTGCGCTTGTGAATCATTATTCACAAGTCAGTAAAGTGATTCTTGAGTATTGAACGATTCGTTCACGATTTGAACATCACTAATAGGCTCCTCAGCAGGGCCGATGTGGGCTCTGACACACCGACGGGTCGCTAATAAAAGTTCTCATGCCGCCCTAAGTTTGCCCCCCTCCCACACACACACACACACACACACCGTAGACAGTATTATTGGAAGGCAGACAAGCTGTAGCCTGGTTGTGCAGAGAGTTGCACCACTGTCCACTGTGCGCTTCAGTATCCACTGACCCCACTCTGTGGTTGTACCTGCTGTTGATTTCATTCCAAATCGCTTCGACTTTGTTATAAAACCATAAACGGTTGATTGTGGAAAATTAAGCAGTGAATACGTTTGATGAATGGAGACTCGTGGTTTCTGTCTGTTCACCACAATCACACCCATTTACTCACCGAACCACACGTTGCTTTTCCATTTCCATTCCACGTGAAGTTATGTAACCAAATGACTGTTTTCTGTACATCCTTGTCCATCTGTATAAATAAAGGAATTATGTTTGTAGGCTTGGTCCCTGTTTATCAGTCCTTCTCTAATGATGCGGGGGAGACATGCGTGGGTTTTTTGTTTTGTTTGTTTGTTTGCCGTACTAGAGTAAAGTGTATTTGCACATCCAGTACAGTAGGTAACAGGGTTTTTTGTTTTTGTTGTTGTTTTTTTTGCACGGAGCATGCGCACACAGCACAGATGAAGCGCAGTAAACAAACCCTCAAGAAAAATATTTAACAGAGACGAATGCAGAGAGAGACCGAGATGGTAGTTGCTGATCAATTTTAAAAACTTTTTTTAATTTTTTAATTTTTCAGAATCAAATGGTTCAAGTTGGTCAACAAAGTTTAGTTTGAATAAAGATTCAAATTGGATGCAATTTGGTAGCATCCCACCAAAATGCTTTCATCATGGACGCTAGACAAGACTGGCCTGCTTACTAACAGTGAATTTATTTAAAGTGAAGGTAAAAACAGTTGACAGCATAAGGACTGATTGCTGGATTGGTCTCCACTGCAGACTCACAGATCAGCTCTTTGTCAAGGAAAGCTCCCTCAGACACAACGGGATCCCTGCACAGAGGAGAAATATATGTGTGCTGGATGTAAAGGTGGGACACAGAGGAAGAATCGCCCCTGCAACAGAAGGTGCGGCTAATAGACACAATCAGCAGAGAGGAGAGAGCATGATGTAGCAAGACAGAAAGCGGGTGAGTCAACGCAGGAGACTCAGCTTTGATGTGGGGAGATGTTACACTCAGGACATATCGGCTTTGTAAATGTCCCAGCAGCTGTGATGGACTGATACGGAGGAACAACCGCACTCCCATGAGACACATCAGTCATAACGTGATCATCTGTATTACTCAAAAACTAGACCTGGCACTTCATGTTGCTGTAAAACAGGGTTCTCCTCCCTGTTTGGTTCCCTCTCCAAAGATTTACAGATACGTGGGCTAAAGACAGAAGAAAATAAGGCAGCAGGACATCATCAAAAACATATTTTAATTTTACCTAAAGACATTAAAATATAAGTGCAAATCCAGGAGTTCATTTTAAGCCCTTATTTTTAGTTCAAATTCAAATATTTTTTATAAAAATGGTAAAGTTACAAACTGGCACAAAAGAAAAACGACTAAAATGAAAATTTCTGCTTATCCTTCATTTTAACTCAATTTTCAAACCGATGTGATGTATTCGAGTCCCCTGGACCTGATTGTGAACAAAGTGCGCACAGAGAGTTATTAGTGACAGTGTAGCCAGACTGTGTGACGCGTATGTGGAGCTCTCAAACGACACAGGACCAGTCCGTAAATCGTTTGGTACCGGGCCGCGAGAGTTGAGGCTCTGGTGTGAAATCTATGGTTTTTATCATTATTATTTATTGTTTTTATCATTAACTCGGTTTCCCTGGGTCTTTTCCAGTATGTTATGAAAAAATTATCTTTTTTTTTGGTACCAGTGCTGGTTTTATTTTGTGGTATTTATCCGCGACACCTTAAAGGCCGGTCTGTGAGAATATTGTCAGACATAAACTGATGTGTGGCACAAAAAAGGTTGGGGACCGCTGGCTTAGGTCAATTACATAAGGAAACATGGATATGTAAATAAACTAACCGTAGAGAATCGGATACAGAAGCATGAGCCAAAAACACAGAGGGAACACATAAACCCATTAACTTGGACTAAAATGCTTGGGAATAAACAGAAATCATTACCTAATAATAGAACCAAGAGTCAGTGTGTGATGGTATTTGTTGTCTTGGCAACAGTTCATTTCTGTTTTCTCTCACTGTGAACTGAGTGGGTGGTACAAACCAAAATTTCCAGTCACAGCCTTACATGGAATGTACTGAATCCTCAGGGGCCAATGCCAAGTTACAGTAACCAGATGTGCTGATGCATCTTTATATTTTAGATACATTGTCTAAAGCAAAAAAACCACTATGAGGTGTAAAAATAACAGCGGTGATCCCAAAGGCTTGATAACTGACTTGTCATGCCATTGTTCCCTGTTGTTATTCCCTCACTGCTGTGGCTGTGTCACATTCCCGGGTTATTAGTAGCGGGAGCTTGTTTGGCTTTATAATTAAATATTGGGTGTTTTTCCATCAAGACAGAAGATTACAGCTATTTAATTTTAAAAACCAAGGAAGAAAATACATGATAATATCAACGCCAATAAACATCCCTCATAGGCTACGTTCACACTAGAGCGCGTTTGTGTCACATTTTATTTGTAGTGTGAACAACCACCAGAAAAAATCGGATTTGATCAAAAAATCAGAATTGAGCATTAAGACCTGCAGTGTGACCGTAGCCTTAGAAAGATCTGGATCCTAAACCTTGTCATTAAAATTTGTGGCCTAGGTTTGTCTTTTTATTTTTCTCAGGATGTAGTGGTTTAAAGGGATTTTCTCTTTTAATAATGTAATTATGAAAATTCAATGGGGGCAAATTTTTACAGTGTGATTAAATATACATCAGAAGTTTTCCAGTAGAGACTCAGGGGTCCGTACAGCTCAAGAGGTAAATCAGGTCATCTACTCATCAGAAGGTTGGTGGTTTGATCCCTGGATGTTTCAGTTTGCACATAGTGAGCCTGGGTCCCCCCAGTGCATCCATCAGACTGAGTGAATGATAGAAAGGCTCTAAAGGACGAATCGGCTGGTGTGAATGAAGCACGTTTTATAAAGCGCTGTATCAGGTTCCCCCAGAGAAACGATGGTTCCAGCAGCACACCATCAGCTCACCTTAAATACAAAGCAGGTCAAAAAACACCAGACAGCGCTAACAGTGGAGTCCAGGCTTTTGCAGACTGCCCAGCAGCATCCTGTTTTTTTTTATGATAATCTAAGAAGCTAAAGAGTCCATTTCTTTAAATTATGTTATACTTACTATGTATTTTTGATTATTGTTGTGTTTCTGTTACTGTGGATAGTCCACAGATTAGGCACCATTGTTTTGGTCCTTCTCAGGAGAACTGTGTTCCAGTGATTACGGATTAATGACTAAGTTTCTTGGTTTTCTGGGTATCTGCACTTTCTTAACATCTTCTAGTCCTTTTTGTTTCTTTGTTTTTTAGTTACAGAAATGTAAACGCTCCATAACAAATGCAGCCAAACCAGATCCAGGACGCTCTTTAGTTTTGCTTTTTTTCTATATAACAAGTGGCTTCAATTACATTTTGTTAGCCCGCCAAGAGCCTCGATCCAGATAGACTTTGGAAAAAGCGTGTTAAATGCAATTCTCTGTCCTGGCTACCAGATGCTGGGTGAGTCGAGGGATAAGGAATGTTAAATGTTGTGACCAAATTTGGTATCCTGATGCATCACCACCCAAAGTGAGAGAACAGGAGCATGTATACCACTCACTGTAGCGCTGGGTTTGACATGTTTTTAACACGTGACTTGAATTTTTAAGAAGACAAAAATAGCCTTCCAAGAAAAAAACAAAACAAAAAACAGATAGCACATTTATCCCCGCGTCACATTTCCTGTAGAAATATGCAGAGCATTTGAGAGTGCAGCACTTGCCTGTCAGCCAGCTGATGACAACAGGCAATATTTATCACATCCAGACATTCTAAAAATCGATGATTAAGCAACGCTACCGTGCCTTCACCTCTGACTAACCGCACTAGCATGAGCAGGAAGGACAGACTAATGTGTGTGTGTGTCTGAATGGGGAAAGAGTTAAGTGACTTTCCATATCCTCAATGATAACTTGGAAAAAGAGACAGGGGGGGAAAAAAGTGAGAGGGAGGGTGAGTGGACATGTGTGTTCATGAAAAGGAAGTCTGTCCAGACTGAGACTGATGACGTCATCGTCTCCAACAATTTGTGTGTTTATGTGTGTGCGTAGGAGGGAGGCGGCCTTTAGTATAAAGAGGGAAAACCCTGTCAGTACTTCAAACTCAGGGAGCAGCAGAGAAGACCACAGCTGGAAAAAACAGGGATCTGATAAACTGGACACGCACCAACTACAAGGTAAGGACTGGACCGACAGTGTGTTCACAATATTAGCTTACACATACAAGCAAAAAGAAAACACAAGGCACTTTGTTATTTAGTATAATGAAGTGTAATTTAGCTTCTTCACTAGTTTACAGTTGACTCTGTACGCATCAATAAATTACATCATCGGTGACACACGTGCACAGCCGTTTGTAATAACGCGTCCATTATGTTGACTTATATTGCGTTCCTAAGGACAGCCTCTAATTCTTATCCTGGTGGGGAATTATTATTATTGTTAAGTTTATTCTTACTAAAATGTCATTATGCAGAGTCGGTTGTTTCTGTCTTGATTTATTTTTATACTCTTTGCTTGAAGTTTTTATAGTTATAACCTTAAGACATCATGTTATAGCCAGCATTTGACAGCTCTTGAACATCTCTCTGTACCACTGTGTAATCCAGTGCAGCTTCTTACTAAGAATCAGGATCTACTGACGCCAGGTTCAGCACTTCTCTTTAACTGGATACAATATCTCTTTCTTAAGAATGTATCAGTTTAAGTGATCTAGTGTAGAATCACTGCGAGAAAAGCTGTTGGAGTAGAAAGGTGTCATACAGAGGTATCTGCTGCATATTGAATCCCAACTATTCATGAATGATTGAAAGTCCGTTTTTTCTTTTGCAGAATGCTTTGTGTGTATATTTTCCTGGTGCTGGCTCTGAGCAGAGTGGGACTGAGTTCTCTGCAGGATAAGCAGACTGATTTTGGGCTGAAGGTCTTCTACCAGGTGGCCCAGGGGTCTAAAGACAAGAACGTGGTCTTATCCCCATATGGTGCTGCCTCTGTTCTGGCCATGGCTCAGCTTGGTGCAAATGGAAACACCCGCAAGGCCTTAACTAAGGCCATGGGTTTTTCTCTGCAAGGTGAGTGACATATAGGTCCAGAGAACAAAGTGGGACTGAAGCCACATTTAAAAAAAAAAAAAAGAGAACATAGCCACAAAGCTTTTAGCATCAGGGCGACAATATGCCACCGTTTACCGTTTAAAAGAAGTTTGCAACTAAGTTCAAGAAGGATAAAAAAAAATGTAGAGGGAGCAGTTTTTAGCTTTCTGCAAGTAAGGTGACTGGTTTTGTGAATTTGGTAGACTAGAGCATGTCAAGACCATAACCTTGAAAAAAAAAACTCTTATCCTTTCCTCCTGCAGGGCGAGGGATGCTTCGGCAGCAGTGGCTTCTGCAGCGGGGCCTGTCCAGTGAGGAGGGGGTAGAAATAGCCAACGGGGTGATGGTGGAGAGGAAGATGAATCTGGAGAAGAGATATCACCGGGCTTTGGCCAAGGCCTTCCAAACCCACCCTCACCAGGTGGACTTCACTAAGCCGGACCAAGCCATCAGCATTATCAACGCATGGCTCTCAGATCAAACTGAAGGTATGTTTACATAGCAGCCTCAAACCTCCATCAGCTCTGATTTAAGCGGACGTGCATCTTTTTGTCTTTTAAATCGTTTGTGACCTTCGTTTCGTCGTCTCTCCTGCAGGTTTTATTCCTGAATTCTTGCAATCCGGATCTCTGACTGATCAAACCCGCCTCGTCCTCCTTAATGCGCTCCACTTCCAGGGCCTCTGGAAAGTCCCCTTTGACCCAAAGCTGACACAGGAGAGGATGTTCCACTGTGCCAACGGCAGCACCGTGCCAGTCCACATGATGAGAATCACCAACCGCTTCAACTATGGTGGGCCACGTCGTTGTGCTTGTTTATCAAGCAGCTCCAAAGACCACTGAGGTCTCTGTCTGCATTTACTTATTAAGGCCTTTCTTTTCCCCTCAATTAACAGGAGAGTTTGTAACCTCTGATGGAGTGGATTATGATGTGATTGAGGTCCCATATGAGGGCGACTCACTGAGCATGCTCTTGGTGTCTCCGTTTGAGCCTGAAGTTCCTTTGAGCATGCTCAGTGCAGATCTGAGCAGCCAGAAGATCCAACAGTGGAGGACAGAGCTGAGGAACGTCAAGAGGCAGCTGGCCTTGCCTAGGTAAGAGAGACATGGTCAGAGTGTATATTTAAAGCTAAAAATAAATTATATTGATTCATATTGATTAGTGCAAGACCATCAGCCTAAAAACACACACAAGAAACTGAAAGACTGGTGTTTTGAAGGTTTACTCTGGACTCTGAGGTGAATTTAAGGCCTGCACTAATTAAGATGGGACTAGGAGACATCTTCAACCCAGCCGCTGCAGACTTCACACGCATCACCCGTAAGTCGACCTGTTTGTTAGATGTTTACCTCTCGGGGGGTAGCAGGCCATCATTGTAAATTTACGGTTTAATTAAAATCACCTTAAAAGCCTGTGGTCACCTGTCAGTAAAGATTATGATCATCAAAGCCTTAATGATGGATTTTAAATAAGTGGCTGAAAAATTTTAAGGTTATAAAAAAAACTATATAATGAAAAAAAAAACATTTTATGTGTAATTTTTTATTCTGTATTTATTTTTTTGTTTTGTTTTTCTGTGTTTTTCCCTCTAGTGGAGGAAAGGCTCTGTGTGTCGATGGTCCTGCAAAAGCTGAAAATTGAGGTGACTGAACAGGGAACCAAAGGAGCAGCATCAACAGGTACCCTCACTTCTCACCAAGCCACAGACACAATGGTTATTGAATAAAAATATAAAATACAATTATATTTATTTATAAATGTTAACCTTTAAGAAAACAAAAGATCATTATTATGTGCTGGAGTCTAATATCTCTCTCTCTATATATTTGTGAGATATATAAATTTAATATATAAATTTCACAGATATATCTCACAAATATATTTATTGATGGCACAGGTGACATATTGTTTTTTTTATTCATCTTGTCTTTGAAACATAATAATTGAATGATCGCAGCAGATGGCCCCGCCCCTCCCTGAGCCTGGTTCTGCCGGAGGTTTCTTCCTGTTAAAAGGGAGTTTTTCCTTCCCACTGTCACCACAGTGCTTGCTCATAGGGGGTCATGTGATTGTTGGGTTTTCTCTGTATGTACTATTGTACAATATAAAGCGCCTTGAGGCGACTGTTGTTGTGATCTGGATCTATATAAATAAAACTGAATTGAATGATTGAAAATAGCCCACATAAGCAGAGTTCTGAACGTAGATTTACGTTAAGGAGAAAATATTTTAATCTTATTTTGTGTTTAATCAAATTGGGACAATTACTTTTCAATAAAAACAACAAAAAAATATATCAGAAGAACTATCTGATGGTACTGTAAGGCATATAAATTGGGTTCCCCACATAAACCCAACACTGACCGTGTTTTCCCCCCCTTTCTTCTTCCTTGTTCTGCTAGCTGCTGTCATGTTTTCTCGTATGGCAGTGGAGGAGATCACTCTAGATCGACCTTTCCTTTTCCTTATCCAGCACAAAATCACAGGTAACCTTTCGCTAAAATTTGACATTACCCGACTGCCGATGGGTCCGGGCGGAGCGGCTCTCTAATGTTCTCCCTCCTATGTTTAGGTGCTGTTCTTTTCATGGGTCAGTTCAACCAGCCTCAACAATAACCCGCTCTGAGAACCTTTCATTCCACTGTGTGAGACTACTACAACACCACCATACGATGGATCACATACCGTACATATACTACTTAAATCACATGACATATTTAAAACTGCAAACTAAATCACTTGCAGGTTTATTTATGACATTATGGAAAGAGATTTTGTTACAAAAATATCTTTATGGATTATTTATTTCTCTGAATGAACACATATTAAGATATAAAGGAAAGTGAGCATAAAGTGAGATTTAACTGAAAGAGAGGGATGCTGATGCATTAGCACCAAAAGAGATTTAAAAAGAGATTTATAAAGAGTTATAGTTTATTATTATTATTTTACATTACTGTTAAAAAAAATTATATTTCAGATTTTTTGACTGTTTTGTTCCTAAATGTTTATTTCTGCTACTGTGCTTATATTTATTAAACTACTATATTTTTTACAACGTTGCGGTCTCTGAGGAGTTCTTTGGGAGGTTGACCTTGTCTGTTCAATCTTCCCCTGATTCAAGCATCAAAAGGCACCTAACTCCAGAAACAAATCAGTATCGTGTCTACACATAACAGAAATATTAGCTCCCATTTTTTTAGTTAAATCTGCCAAAGACAGTGAATGACTGAATGTAGTGTAAAGCGCTGTACAAATACAGGCCAGTTTACTGAAGTTGGACTAGCTGTTATATGATGATGTGCTACGTGGTGGCTAGCTACACAGTTATGGTTAGCATAACATAAAAACATAAACAAGCTGCAGGATGAACGCCAACTTTTTTTCCCACTGGATCAAAGTTAACGTGAGGGTTCCTGATGGTTAGGGACAAATACAATCACATGGCAGGATGCTGTAAACGGACCAAACTTCAGTCAGGAGAACAGCTGAGATAATCCATCCACAATACCAGGTTAGTCATTCATATACGGCTGCACGGGCTGGGCTGGAGTTACATCATAAGGGTTTAAAAAGCTTTAAAAGGAATAGTGGTAATAAAAACCAACAGTGATCACTGACTGTTTTTAGGGGCTTCTTCGGATTAAACACAACAAGATATAAAGCAATAAAACAATAACATAAAACATCATAAAGCAATAAAACATGTTAAAAACACAACAGCCTTAATAAACTCAGAGTAGTTTGGACCCATACATCATCACTTAAAGACCACATCATTAATTTTAGTGTGTAAAGATGATGACTCCTCATTTACAGGAAATAAATCGAACAGATAAGATTCAAACCCCTATTGTGCTGTACATTAATACCTATGGCATGCACTAATCTCTGTAATACTGAGTTCAACAGTATCAACGATGCACTGAGGTCTTGCAGGACAGAGGCGAGTCCCTATCAGAGGCCACATGGAGATGATTGGTACCCGTCACTAAAGCTGTTTCTGTGCTGTGATGAGCTCTGAAACCTGACTGGAACTCTTCAAATAAGCTATTCCTCTGCAGATGATCTGTTCGCTGTTTGACAACTACTCTTTCAAGGATTTTTAAGATACGAGGAATGCTGGGGATTGGTCAATAATTACCTCAGACAGCTGGTTCAAGCGACTGCTTTTAAAGAAATAGTTTAATTACTGCCACCTTAAATGCACGTGGCGTATTAATAAAGACAGATGGTCATATTCAAGATTAAAGCATTAACTAATTATAATACTCTGAGCAGTTGGAAGGAATGGGTAATGGGGTCTAATGAACACATTGATCACCTGGAGGAAGTGATTACTAAAGTTATTTCACAGAGATCAGTTGGAGTGAAAGAGTCTAGATACATTTAAATGGTATTAAAAGTAGCTGCATCTCATGATATGTCTGTGAGATGGTTGCATTTTTTCCTTCAATAGATAGAATTTCATTTTTAAAGATATTCATCAAGTTAAAGTTAAGGGAATGCTTGACTCGGCAGAGCTGTGACTTTTGTAAGCATTGCTACAGCACTGAAGAGAAACTTGTTTTTTTTTTTGGCGTTTAATGAATGATGAATATTTTTTTGCGTAACAATTCATTTCCTGGCTACATGGAGATCTTCTACATTGGTGAGGCGGTATTTCCCCTCCCGGCTTACCCGCTTTAAGCTCCGTATCTGAAAGCTACCAGTGAGTCGGTATCCGCGGTGATACGCAGCGAGGATGTAACACTAAACCTGCTGCATATTAAAATAATTCGAACCCTCCGGAAGTGAGACAAAATAATAAACGTCACGTTCGACGCGCCGGAAAATGCGCATGCTCCTTGGATGCGGAAGCGCTTGGGCAGAAACGACGGTCGGTGAAGGGTTTCCGCTTATTACAAGCGCAGTAGTTGAGCACCTCACACGGGAATGAACTTTCGGCGTTAGTTCGTGTGTACGTCTGAGTGGGCAACGAGGCGGTAGAGTCCGTTTGTACCGTTACACAAACAGTACAGATCCTACACAATGGTAAGTTATTACGTCTCAATCGCCTGCAAAAGTGTATGTGGAGGTGTGCTACGCTAATGCTATCAAGGTGTATTATTCCAGGAAGTCACCACCTGCGGTAACCATACCTGGCTTCTGTCATCATAGCCTTGCAAGCTAACAGGCCGACATAAACTGTGAAACTTCATCCTTCGTACACTCTGTATAGCTTTCATGCAGCCTGTGATCTGTGCCATGTTAGGTCTCTTTAAACTTTAGCATGCAGGACAAGGGACAAACTAGTGCGACTGCGCTTGTTGCAGGTAATTGGTTTATCTTTAGGTTTTAGTTATCGTCAGCAACGAAGGTGATGGCGTGCCAGCCTACGGTTACAACATAAAGTAATGAAACAGGTATTATTATGTGGCCAACTTTCTCTTTAACCTCAGCTCAGACGTTTTTGAAACCCTACCTGACCAGAACCACGTGGTCAAACGGTGTGCATGACACTGGTGATCCTGATATTTACCTGCTACAGTGACATCTGTTACTGGCCACATTGATGAAACAATAGCATTCATCTTTTATGAAGCCATACGTCCCACACTCCAAACACACTGTAGCCTGGGAGCAGGCAGACCTAAGTAAACATAATTACTTAGTGATAGTAGGTGAATTAGCATTGCCAGGTCTTCAACTGCTGAATGCTCCACTGTTTTCACCTCTACGTTTAAACTGCTAGTGTGTATCTTTGCATGCATGTGTCGGAGATATGTTGCATTAATCACTTGAGGGATTTGGAGGGCGTGGGATTTAAATAATGTATTATGTAAATCTGTGAGGTTGTTTTATTTGATTGTTTGTTTGTTTTGACTGGTTCATTTTAACATCAGGTCATTTAAAAAGGCTATATTATAATGCTGGCATTGTGACACTCCCTTGGAGCAGGTAGATATGGGACGGTGATATAATATTTAGCAGACACCAAGTGGCAATTAAAAGTGTTTTTTAGTGTGATTTGAGAAAATAATTTGGCATGATGATCTCTTTTTTTCTACTGAAATGTTCACCACAAGTTAAAGCCTCACAGAACGTCATAAAGTTGATTTTTGAGTCCAGCACATCTCAGTCCCAGCATCTGTCATGCTGGATTTTAAACACGGTGCAGTGCTTTGTCTTTTGTTATTTGAGCAGACAGGAGCCCCCGTGTGCTCTAAAAGATGTGCACTGTGGACATCCTTTCATTTTTCTAAAATCTAAAATTTTCTAAAACTTTTTAACTCATAATGATGTCCCAGTATTTTTTATTTTTTTTGCTTTTGGGAATTAGAGGAGCATTTAAACACAGAGATGGGTAAAGATATCAGACTTGATAATCGTGTTTACAAAAAGAGCAAATGGTAAAGAGCTTTGATGACGTGACTCATAATTGGTCACAAGAATGCAGTTAACAGGATAGATTAAAGTTCTTATATTGGACCAGTAACTCTAATCATCACATGTCTGTATTGACGTATACCTGCAGACTGAATACATGTGCTCATAAATGCTGTTCTGTTTTTGTACGTAGATGCGCTTCATGCTGCTGTTCAGCCGGCAGGGCAAGCTGCGCCTGCAGAAGTGGTACACAGCTACAGCCGAGCGGGACAAGAAGAAGATGGTCAGGGAGCTGATGCAGATCGTCCTGGCCCGCAAACCAAAGATGTGCAGTTTTCTAGAATGGCGCGACCTCAAGATCGTCTATAAAAGGTAACAGCGCCGTGGTGGCTCCTGCGTTTTGCACTCATTGCTTCTGGGAGTGTTCACATCGTCACGTGCTTCGTGTGGTATTTTTTCCTTTACACCATTTTCATCTTTTCCAATTTTAACATTACTGACGGTTGATTCTAGAGAACACATTTACAGTTTCATTTTCTTTTGTAGCCAAGTCATGCTATGATCTGGATTTTATTTATTAATTTTACTAATTATCAAGAAATGTAAAGAAATGAACTAGTGCTTTTATCCCAGTGTCGGGTTGTCAGATTCATTTACATGTGCAGTGAGATATTTAGGTAGTGGCCTTTATTGTTTAGAAATGTTAGTAACACCATATTAACCCTTTAAGACCTAAATTGAACCAAGTCTGCCAGAGCTTGTCTTTATATTTTATCTGCTGTAGTGCCATTTTTGGGAGCATTTCAAGTTGTTATAACCGTTGGAGCCCAACGTTTTGTTTTTTTGTTTTTTTACATATTTTTCTAGTTAGAGAAATTTGAGAGGTTTATCCCTCAAAACTGTAAATACAAAAAAGTTGCACAAAATAGTTTCCAACCACAGGAAAATTAATTTGAGTTTCTCCATGGTTTTATTTTTGAGATACACCAATTTTTATATTCTGCAGGAAAAACGAAAATAAATATTATATTGGAAATGTGCAAGAAAAACAGCTTGTGCATCAAAATAAAATATTTCCAGGAGTGCAATTTGAGTTCCAAGCATCCCAGAAACTAAACAGAAAAGCATAAAGTCAAACATGAATTTCAAAAACACAAAATTGGGTTATTAGCCATTGAAGGAAAAAAACAAAAATGACGTCACTTCCGGTCTCGGGCAGGAAATGGCGGACCTTCGATAGTTCGTGCTGACCTCTGAACTAACATAGGAAGTGTTATGAACAGCTGATCGGATCGGCAAAATGTGTTTCTGGAATATTATGTTTTTGTTGCTGCCAGTGGTTTTACACAACCTTTGCAAAGCTTTATGTGGAAGGAAACAGTGACCTAGGACAAGCTGATGGATAAGATGTAAGTACAAACTCTCCGCTTTCATATGCAAAAAAAAAAAGATCGCGCTAGCTTACGTGGTTGGAGTTCTACAGGCATTTAAAAATAGTTACGCAAAACAGAGCGGTGCTTCTCTGACCGGCCTGAAAGGGTTAAACATGTAAAAAGTATGAAATCTAACAGTGCTTCGTCTCCAAGAAAGAAACAGTAGAAAGGAAATCTAAGGCGCTGTAAAGAAAAAGGCGTCTGGACTTCTTTAGGTTTCTTGAAGACGTTTCACCCGTCATCCAAGAAGCTCCTTCAGTTCTGAAGAAAACGTGCTGTAGGGCATACGTTTTTGGACTTTTAACTGTATTTAAAAGAAACAAACATTTTTTTTCCTGTTGATAAAGACTTCCTCTACAGCCATTCATTCTACACCAAAGTAGTTAAGTAATGCGTAAAGATTTAATTGACAGGAAAATTCCTGTTTTTTCACTTATTACTATCTTTGTTGCCAAAAAAATGCATTTTTCATCAATCGAAACAAACAAAACTGTTTCATAAGTACAGGACAGTCTAAGCAGTGAACTACTAGAACTCTTTCAGCAATTGTATCATGTAGAAAAATTAAGATGTGCTGTTAAAATTTATTTTTTTATCTTATTTTAACATAATTATGGGATTAAAATTGCAGCTGAATGTCTTTAGACTGACAAAGTATGTCAGCATGGACAGATTGAATTCTTCATTCCCTACACAACAAGGCGCATCAAATCCGACTCTTAACTCTATGCGACCCATATCCGATCATGGTATGACAGTGTGAACGGCACGAATCCGATATCTTCAAATCTGATCTGGGTCATTTTCGTATGTGGTACTGAATCCGATACATTTCCGATGTTTTAGAAAGCGACTGCTGTTTGAACGGTCGTGTCGCATTAAATCCATCTTTTACGTCACTGACACGAGACAGACGCCGATTATCAGCGCCGGAGAAAACAAACGAGAAAGCATGGCGGCGGAAACTGGAGACGGAGCGAGTCAATGGACAGAAACTGAAGTTTTGGACTTGATTAGCACACGAGGAGACGATTCTATTCAAGCTAAACTTTTAGGGTCGTATCGTAACCGGGCTGTGTTCGCCATTTTTACTTCCGTAAACAGAGCGCGTTGTGTGTGACGTCTTCTTTTGCACATGCGGGCCGCTTTGAGGGCCGTGAACGTTCACACTAGAGCACGTTTGCTGTCACATTTTATTTGTAGTGTGAACAACCACACAGGAAACATCGGATTTGATCAAAAAATCAGAATTGAGCATTAAAACCTGCAGTGTGAACGTAGCCTAAGTGTTGTCCTCGTGTATTTTCAGAGCTTTCTCTGTGATTGGTTTTATTGGAAAATCCCAGCAGATCAGCAGTTCTGAAACTCTTCAGCAGGCTGCCATGTTTAAATATCTA